>JAMYXO010003639.1:0-19589 GCA_033310375.1 Conus canariensis | reverse complement strand
AAAAAAACCACAAAATTCACATTTAATAAAGATGCCACGCCTTTTCGACCTGAATAAGCGGGGAAATGCCCAAAAAAAAAAATCAGTTTTGCTTGGTTGATTGATACAAAAGGGAAAACTTAAACGAGGTTAGGAACAAAAAAAAGCCCAATAACAACAAATAGGGTGTCTTGTTCCCCCGATGAGATAAATATTTATATATATATTTATTTATATATATTTTTTAATTATTTATATATATATGCAAAAACTTCAAATAAATGCTGCTTACGACATCGAACCGCCCAGAGAAAAGACGTCCAGAGCACGCAGAACAAACAGAAAAACCCCAAAAGGTTGTTCTAAATTCGACCTTTTTCCCCATGTGTTTGTTTATTGTCCGTCGAGCGACGAAGACCAATTAGTATCCGGGGATCGGGGGGGTGGTCGTTGATGGCGGGCAGGCCCGACCTGCCCCCGGAGGATCTAAACAGTACGGACAGGGGATGGGGCAGCAGTGGGATTGTTGACACTGGTTTTCCTGATCATCCTGCGCTGCTCAGCTGCAGCTTTCTGTTGTTTCACAGGTCTCTGCACCATGCGGAAAAATGTCGCCATCATCTTGTCCTGGGCGTCTGCCCCCATGTTGTGTGGTTGATGTTAAAGGCCCCTTCAGGGAGGATTTGAGGCTGTCATTGAAACGCTTCCCTTGGGCCTCCATGAGAGGTTTGCCCTGTTGCGTTCGCCAAACAATGTTTTTTTGGCAGCGTGGTCTGGCATGCAAATACGGACCTGCCCAGCAAAGTGTGACTGCTCAGGATGGTAAAGTGCTAGGCAGGCCAGTTCAATTGAGGACACTGAAGTGTCCCGGAAATTTTTTTTTGCCCCCCTTAAATGCCATGAATTTTGAGGCAAGTGGTGTGGAAAGGGTTCAGTTTCTGGTGTGACGCTGGTTAACTGACCATTTTTTCACAGCCATAGAGCAGTAAAAAAGGTGGTTGTAAGTTCGACCATATACCTGTACCTGACATATGTATACAGCAGCAACAACTGGAGACGGGGAACAGAGTAATTCACATTCATTCAAGGGCCAGCACAGTCTTTTCATCTTGAACATGTCCACACAAAAACACATGGCGAACAGGGGAAAAAAACACACACACAGGTAATCTGGATTTGATTGGTGCGAAAGGAAATCTTAAAAAAGGGAAAGGGAAGAGTAAACAGTAAATAAGTAGGATAACTCTTGCTCCCATGGTAAGATAATGTACATCCATAACTCCAAACGAATGTGATTATCACACCATTTACAGTGTATTGTTCTTTGCCTCATTTCAGAGTTCCTTTCATACTAGTCAAACCGAGGTCATCTGTGTTTGTCCCTGTTTGTCTGAGAATTCTGTTTGACTATACACAAGATCCAAAAGAGCTGTAGCAGTCTCGAATAACTGTTCACTTCTATTCGCTCGTTGCAATGTGAGGCGACTGCAAGCAGGAATCTGAACAAGTCTTTGAAAGTATTTGAAACAACTACGCCAGACAACATGGACAAACGAATCACAAGACAAAACACGACGCGTTTCGACATCTTAGGTCTTCTTCAGGCAAGATTTGAAAGGAAAAAAATCAGGACAACGAAAATGAAGAACGAGCAATCAATTATCTTGTCAAATTCCGCGCATCTTGCTCGCTCTTCATTTTCGTTGTTCTTAGTGTTGTTTACCTTGTCTGAAGAAGACCTAAGAGGTCAAAACACGTCGTGTTTTGTCTTGTGATTCTTTTGTCCACGTTGTTTGGTGGATTTAGTTCAAATGCTGTTTAACAATCTATTCGCTCATTGTTTGGTGGATTTAGTTCAAATGCTGTTTAACATTCTATTCGTTCATTTCTACAGTCCTTGTTGCTCTGTGCATGTTCAGGTAAGGGTACGAGGGCTAGCTTGGAACGTTTTCTTTTTTCGGGTGATTTTTCCTTGTTTGTTCTGTGTGCTCTGTGTTGACCTTTCTGCCAGACGATTTAGATTCTGAAGCAGCATTCGTTTTGAGACATGTGCATGTAATGATCTCATCACGAGAACAAGAGTTTCACTATTTGTTGGTTATTTTACTGTTTGCTATTCCATGTCCCATTGAAGATGTCCTTTGATACTAATCAAACCAAAGTTACCTGTATTGGTTTTTGTTCGTACAGATCTTCTTTTTTTTGTCGATATGGCATTTCATTTCATTTTTTTTCTTTCTTTCTTTCTCATCATTTTGGCGATGGCACAGCCCGGAGGAAAATGAATAAAAGGAAATAAAAAGGAAAAGAACTATTCTCTCTGCCTTTTTTTTTCCCCAAGTGCAAACGCTTTTATTTGCTTGTTAAAGAAATTTACAAATGGAAAACGTGGAAAAGAAAAAACAAACAAAAAAACAGAACAAAAAACAGCACTACAAAAACCAAAAATGACAGTAGATCTTATCTTACATAAATACATTACAAAGCTGCAATAAGTTCGCAAAAAGAACAGCGAATCCTATTTAACATGTACATATTACAAAATAAGTACAACATTGTGTCTACACTGTCAGTGTCACACATTAACCTTACTATTTTGGAGCGTTGTCCTTTTGTTCAAAATCAATAGTCAGAGAGATCGACAGACAGACAGACAGACAGACAAAGAGGCAGACAGACGGACAGACGGAGACAGAAAAAAAAAACACACACACAACCCTAGATTCCTAAAGTTTTCTATACAGAAGCATAGGAATCGACATCAACAGTACAAATAAATTACTTATCCAGAAACGACGGTTGACTTTTAGCTGCCACGACAGGCTTTGCTCAGGACTATACATATACATACACGTGCGCGCGCGAACACGCGCACACAAATCTTAGTTTTCAATAAAAAAAATATTTAAAAAAAAAAAAAATTTTTGATCGTACAGATCTTCTGTATGACTATATTCAAGGTCAAAAAAGGATATGCCATTCATACATAAACATTACTTAATGTTTGATCCTTTTTTTCCTCCAGTTGTTCTTCCCATGTATATCTATCAGGTACAGGGTATATGGGTGAGCTTAGATCATCCTCTTTGGGGGGATGCTTTCTTGTTTGTTCTCTGTCCTCTTTGGTGCCATTTCATCTATGCGAGTCGGTGTCGGAAGCAGGATTCCTTCGGAGTTTTGTGAGTGTCATTATTTCATCATGACAGTAAGGGTTACCCAACTTCTTCGTTATTTCCTGTCCGCTGTTCCCTGCCTCGTTTAAGATTTCTCTTCATAACCAATCAAATCGTGGTTACGTGTGTTTGCTTCTGTTCCTCTGTGTGTGCTGTTTGACTATATTCGAGATTAAGAAGGAAAAAAAAAAAGGCTGTACCAGTCTTGAATTAATTTTAATTTCTTTGTTCGTTTCTCCAGTTGTTGTTGTCTCAAACACTTGGTCAATATTGGCGAGCTTAGAATGTGCTGTTTGGGTGTTTTTTTGTTTGTTTGTTTGTTTTTTTCTTGTTTCTTCTTTTGTGCTCAGTGTTGGCATGTCTACTAGCAGATCTGACGTCTTAAAGAGCATTCGTTTGAAGTCGTGGATGTGTAATTATCTCATCTTGGGTGCAAGAGTTACCGGTACTGATTCGTTATTTACTCTTGACCGTTCCCTGCTAGGATTTCCTGTCATACAGTGAATCCAAGGTTTCCTGTATTTGTTTCTGTTCGGCTCTTTTGTTCTGTCTGAATATATTCATGATGAAGAACCGTAGTAATCTTGAATAAATGATGAATTGTGTTTCTTCATTTCTCCAGTTGTTGTCACCGTTTCCAAGTGTCGGGTGCAGGTTTATGAGCGAGCCTGGAACTGTTTTTTTTCTTTGGGGGGTGGGGGTGGGGTGGGGGGTATCTCCTGTTTGTTTTCTTTGTGCTCTGTGTTGGTATTTCAGCTAGGCGATTTGGTGTCTTAAGCAGCACTCTTTGAGAGTTAGGGGTACTGATTATCTCATCATGAAAACAAGAGTTACCCTCCTTGCTCATTATTTGCGTTTACTGTTCCTCACCTCATTTACGTTTGTTTTTGTTGTTGCTCTCATCTCTCTCTCCTCTCTCTCTCTCTCTCTCTCTCTCTCTTCTCTCTCTCTCTCTCTCTTACCAATCGAAACCGTGATTATCTGTATTTGTTTCTGTTCATCTGTGGGTTTTATTAGACTATGTCCAAGATTATTCTAAAACAGAAAAAGTCTGTGCCAATCTTGAATACACGTTCATTTGTGTTTGTTTCTCTCTCCAGTTGTTGTTGCTGCATGCATGCTGCCAGGACCAGGGTCTATGGGCGAGGTTGGAACACTCATGTTTTTTTTAGGGGATAATCTTCTTGTTTCTTCTTCTGCGCGCTTAGCGTTGACATTTCTGCTAGGCTATTTGGTGTCATAATCAGCATTCGTTCGGAGTTATGGGCAATCATTCTCTCATCATCGAGCAGGAGTTACCCTACTTGTTCGTTATTTTTGCCCTGGAGCTAGCTCGTTTGATGAGATTCTCCCGGCTGGTGACCGTCGGGGAGGGACCTTAGTGTGTGCCGGGCACGGCGTGTTCTGGAATGGTAGCAGGCTGGGTCCTGATGTTGCCCATTGTCAGACTGGTCCAGACAGGTTTCCTATCCCTATCATATATATTCCTATCCCATATCTAATTATATATATATATATATATGCATGTGTGTGTATACATATACATATATATAGATGCATATGTGTATACATATATGTATATATAAGTATGTATATATATACATATATATGTGTGTGTATATATATATATATATAATATATATGAGAGAGAGAGAGAGAGAGAGAGAGAGAGATACAGACATATATATATATATATATATATATATATATATATATATATATATATATATATAAAACAGAGAGTTTAAAACCCACAACAGACAAGATAAAAAGATTTCCAAATTTTCGGCTTTAATGCCTTCCTCAGTGGTGAGTTGACTGGCCGGCGAGTCACACAACATTTATACATGAATAAAAAGGAAGTGAATAAAATTCACTATCTTAAAACAAGAAGCTAAAAAGAAAAAGAATTGCACGTACCAGGCGAATCTTTCAAATGGAAGGGGAGCAAAGGGACGTGATAGTATGAGGAAGAGGGGCTGAGTAAGTGTGTGTAAAAGCGTGCGCGCGTCACGCACATGTGGGAGTGTGTGCGTATATGAGAGTGTGTAGGTGTGAGTGAGTGTGAGTGAGTTTGAGTGTGTGTGTTGTGGTGTGTGTGTGTGTGTTGTGTGTGTGTGTGTGTGTGTGTGTGTGTGTGTGTGAGCGTGTGTATTGTGTGTAGGGGGGGGAAAGGAAGGGGGGGGGGGGTTCGGTAGGGGGAGGCAAAAGGAGTCAAGCGGCGTAGAACATGAACAGTTATTGTAGTGAGTTGAGTCCGAAAGGATGGAGAGTTTCAATTTTCTTATCCAGAATTTTTCCCTACAAATTCTGTGCGTGTGGCTGTCTGAAAAAACTTTTCTATCACCATGCATTTCATGTTGGCTAGGGTGTGGCTGGGCAGGTTGAAATGTTGCGTGACTAGAGTCCCGATGTTGTTCTTGATGTGAGATCTATGCAGATAGAAACGTTTTCTGAGTGAATTTTTTGTTTCACCAATGTATTGAGAATTCTGACAGAGTTCGCAGAACATGAGATAAATGATGTTATTGGTTTGACAGTCAATATGGTGTCTTAGAGTAAATGTTTCTTTGGTCTGGTGGCTAATGAAATTGGTGGACTCCAAGGCGTGCTCTCTACAAATAATACATTTGTTGGAACATTTGTAAAAACCATTAGGTCTTTAGGATTTAATTTGACGGGGAGGGCTGAGGGGGATAAGCAAGTGTTTGAGAGAACGGCTGTTTCTTTCTCCTAGGATGGGTGGGTAAGGTATGGCCCGTTTAAGTTTGTCACTGGTGAAAACTGTCTGATATAATTCTTTAAACCATTGGCGGAGAGGGGGGTTGCTAGGGTTATGAGTGACAATAACGGGTGTTCTAGGGTTGGACAGCTTAGGTTTGTAAACAAGATATCATGTCTGGGTGTTTTTTTTGCCTTTTCACGAGCAGTGCGTAAAGTTTGGGGTTTGTAGCCTCTTAGTCTGAGAAATTCGAACATCTTGCTCTGAGCGGGTAATGAAATCTTCTGGTTTAGGGGCATACACGTCTGATTCTCAAAAACTGACTGTAGGGTAAATTCCTTTTGCAGTGAGGGGGATGGCTAGACTTGTAGTGTAAATAAGCATGTGCATCAGTGGGTTTAGTGTACAGATCTGTTTGGATAAAGCCATTCTCTAAGTATAATAATACGTCAAGGAAAGGAAGTTGGTCAACAGAGGTATTGTGAGTGAATTTAATGGTGGGGATGAACTGTATTGATATACGTCAGGAATGTTTGTAGGTCAGTTCTGAGTCCCTGTCCAGAGTAGCAGTATGTCATCTATATATCTTTTCCAGAAGTGCTGAACAACAGGAACGGGGCTGTTAGAAAGAAGTTCTGTTTCCAACCTCCCCATAAAAAGATTGGCCACAGAGGGAGCCATGGGAGTCCCCATATATAAAAATATATAAAAATTGGTTTGTGTGTGTGGGGTTTTGGTGTGTGTGTGTGTTTTGGTTTTGTTTTTTGTGTCTGCCTCCGCCGGGCGCGCGGCCGCGCGGGTGTGTGTGTGGGGGTAGATCCCTGTGGGACGGCGCTGGGAGAAAAATTTTTTCAACTTGCTTTCCAATCAGAAAATTTTTTAAAGATAAAAGAAGGGGGTCAATGCAATCGAAAAAAGGGTTCCCAGATGAAAATGGGGCAATGATGCACGTATCGTTCAATTTAATTCCGACTAATTTTAATTAATGGAATTTGCACCAATGAGGTTGAGATTATCTAAGTAATTCATTGTTTTTAAAGGGGTTTAATCAATTTAAGTATTGAAAAAGGGGTTTAAAATATTTTTTATTATGTGTGGGCCCACGATTGAATTTCTTTAAAACCTGGGGGGTTGGGTATCCTGGCTTATTTGAATTTTTTTCCCAAAGCAAAGGGTTGGCAATAAAAAATTCAAAAAATTTTTTTTAAAAAAAAAACCAAAAAGTCTTGAGTTTGGGGAATAAAATCATTTTTTTTTCAAAACAGTAAGTGTTTAAGTATTGAACTATGTGTGTCCCTTAGGATCACCTTTTTGGTGAAATACAAAAACCCCAAAAAAAAACGTTCCCGAATTGAAAGAAATGTTCTCGTTTTCATTTTCACTGCCCTGGTTGTTTGTTTTTGTTAAAAAAAAACCCAAAAGGGTCGAAATGTTGGTTTTCCCTGTACTTTTTTTTTTCTTGTCATCGGGGGTAAAAAAACCCCCTTCTTTTTTTTTTAAAAAAAAAAAAAAAAAAAAAAAAAAAAAACCAAATAATAAAACAAAAAAACGCGAGACCAAGCGTAGCGCTGTCGATCCTGGTGTCGTGGACAGCTCGGATTTTTGGGTTTTTAAGGGGACTAGCGGCTCACTGGGGAAAACCCGGGTTTCATGACTACCGCAGGACTTGGTTGGTCCCCGTTGATGTATATAAATAACCTACGCACCTTTTAAAAACCCTTTCAGGGACAGGTTGTTTAGGTGCCCGGGGTTGGGGTTTTTACGTCCTAAACTGAAGTGATGCTTTCGGGGACAAGTTGTTTTTTGGGAGGTGGGCCTTGGTTAGAAGGAGTGCAGGGCTTTAGGGGTTTTCTTTGGTGGGTGGTGTTTTTTTGGGTTTGGCCCGTTTTTTTCCCCTCGTCACCCGGTGGTCATTTTGGAATTGTCTTCCTTCGCGATGGTCCCCTTAGTGTTCCTTCCTCTTCTTCCCTGGGGGCTGGTTAAAACCCAGTCTTTCCACCCCGGGGGAAAAATCAGGGCCCTTTGGGTAAAACCTCCCCCATGGGCTGTGTCTGGGGAGGGGTTTCGGGAGTAAAAGGTTTTGCAGGTGTGGTGGTGGGTCCATCTGCAGCCCCTTGACCCGGGAGTCATGGTTTTTCGGGGAGGGCCGGGTTTCAGTCGTGAGGGCCGGGGGTGCAGCGAGGCTTTTAGTTCCACAAACTGGCAGGTGAAATTCAGGGGAAAAACATCTTTTGGTATTTCCCGTCCCGGATTCTTTTAAAAAATTTGCGGATTTTACTCCGGGAAAGTCCCCGGAAGTCCTAAAGGTGTCCTTTGCAAAGGGGGGGGTATGCAACCCCTTTCCCCGCTCTGTATTTTTCGGGTTTCCCTTTTGGTGTCGTTCTTGATGTCGTTGGCGGCCCTTTCCCCGGCGTTGTCGGTGACTTCAGACAGGGGCAGTTGTGGGTTGGGTGGTGGCCCGGGTTTTGTGACCTTTTCATTCCATTTGTTCCAGTGTGGGGGGGCAGCCAAATTTAGGGGAATTTTCAGTGCCCCCCTTTTGGGTGAAAGTGAAAAATCGCCTCGGGTTCCCCGTTTCAGCCAATTTTATTCCGCTTTTCAGCCCCTCATTCATCTTCCATAAAAAAAAAAAAAAATAAATGTTGTACGAAAAGGGGGTAAATGTCAACCAAAAAAAAAAAAAAAAGGGTAGTTTTTTCTTTTTTTTAAAGTTTTTGTACTGCTTTAATTCCAAACCCCTCCGCCCGCCCCCACCCCCCTACCCCCCCCTGCCCCCCCCCTCTCCCCCCCCCCCTCCCAACCTTCTAAAGAGAAAACGTTTTGTCACTGGTCCCAAACCCCCGCATGGGGCCCCGTTTCCCCCTCACGCCATAGTGGGGGGCAGCTTTCTGTGGCCCAAATGTCTGGGTCGTGACCCCCCCCGCTTTTGTGGGGCCCGGGGTCTCGTAGGGCATCACTCCAATGCTGACGCCAGTTTTGGTGTTTGGGCTCAAAAGAATCCATTCCCCTGCTTTTGTCAAAAGGGGGTGTTGGTCTCCCGGACATCCATCCCCATGCCTTTTCGGTCAGCGTGGTGTTGGTCTCACGGGAACCCCTCCTTTTCCCCTGTTACGTCGGTGGTGTTGGTCTCACGGCTTCCAAATTCCCATGCTTACGGCAGTGTGGTGTTGGTCTCACGGAATCCACCCAAATGGTTACGTCAATTTGGTGTTGGTTTCCAGAATCATCCTTTTAGTGCCTTTGCAGTGTGGCGTTCGTCTCAAAAACTATCCCGTGCTTACGTCCAAAAGTGGTGTTTCCCCTCTCCTGACAAACTTCCCGTGCTTACCCTCTGTTTGGTGTTGGTCTCAAAGGGGGATCTTTTTAGTGTTTTTCGTCAGTGTGGTGTTGGTTTCCCCAGGGGCCCAAAACCAATTTCCCCTTTCTTACCCCTCCCGGGTGGTGTTGGTTTTCCCCGACAAACATCCCAGTTTTTCCCCTTTAGGTGGTTTTTGGGGCTCCGGGAATTTTCTTAGTGGGTTACGTCAGGGGTGGTGTTTGGTTTTTCCCCGGGGCATCCATTCCCTTTTTTACGTCAGGGTGGTGTTCCCTTTTCCCAGACATTTATCCCAGTGCTTACGTCAAAAGGGGGTTTTTTGTTGGGCTCACGGGCATCATTTTTAGGCTTACGTCGTGTGGTTTTTGGTCTCACGGGCATCCTTTCCCCTGCTTTTCGTCGGGGGTGTTGGGCCCGGGCCTCCAATTTTTATTTACGTCGGGTGGTGTTGGGGCCACAGGAATTCATCCAGTGCTTACCCTCGTTTTGATGTTCGTCTCACAGGGCATTGTTCCCAAAGCTTACGTCCCCGTGTGGTTTTTCATCTCCAGACATCATTTCCCCAAAAATTACGTCGTGTTTGGGGTTTTTGGTTTTTCACCAGACTCTTTCCCCAAAGCTTACGTCAGGTGGTGTTTCATCTTTAAAGAAACTTCCTGGTTTCTTACGTTTAAAATGGTTTTTTGTCTCAAGACATCGTTTTCCTTTCTTAAGTCAGTATTTGGGATTCGTCTTACAGCATCATCTCAAAAGCTTACGCCCGTGTGGCGTTTCCCTTTTCACAGCATTTTTCCCAATGCTTAGTCAGTGTGAGGGTTGTCTCCAGGAAAGTTTCCAAACCTATGCTTTCGTCGTTTTTTGTGGGGGCTCACGGACATCCATTCCCTTTCTTACGTTCAGCGTTTTGGGGTTGGGTTTCCCCCAAACAAAACCCAATGCTTACGTCCCGTGGGGTCCCTTTGTCTCCCCGACTTTCCTCCCAATTTCTTACGTCAGTTTGGTGTTTTTTATCTCCAAACATCATCCCCCGGGGTTTTCTTACGGCAGTTTTGGTGTGTTCTCACAGAGTCATCCACATTCTTTACGTCAGGGGTGGTTTTTCCTGGACTGGTTTTGGGGGTTTTGGCCCTTTTACCCCGGTCAACAGCGTCCGACCCATTCGTGTCTACGTGGCCCCTCGGCTGAAATACAGGTGTACACCAACATCTGTACGCGCAAGGCCTTGCTTCTTTAAACTAAAAAAATAATGCATTAGTAGTCGGCGACTGGCCGCAAAATGTGGAAATGTCTGAGGATTTTCATTGTGTTTGAAAGTGGATTCTTCTCATTTCTGGTCATATGGCCATCTCAAGGTACAGCACGGTGGTTGGTGGTGCGTTCAAGCAGTCAGACTAAAACATACAAAAGAGTGGGACTACTTGGGCGCTTGGAGCTGGCGCCAAAGATAGGGTCACGGGTGGTGCAAAGGCCTGACAATGTAGGCCGTTTACTAAGAGGGGGAAAGGTCAGTGTCTTTGGAAGACTGTTGGTGGTTTTTCGGTGTGGGTACACCCCCCCACCCCCCCTCTCGAAAAATAAAAAAAAAAGGGGTAATAATTTGGTGGGGTGTTGTTACTTTTGATCTTGTTCAGTTCTAACATTATAAACGCTGATTGGAAGTCTATGGTAGCCTTTTAAAACGCTTGTATGGATTATAATAGTGTTTCATTGCAAAATCCTAATTGAAGCGTGTTAGCACACAGGCAGTTGATGGGGTGGGCTCCGTCTGTTGCGGGGAACGGGTGTCTTTGTGGGCGGGGGGGGCGGAGGGTTGGGGATGGGGGAGGGCGAGGGGGCCACGCCTTACCTTCCCTCTCATTTCAGTTTGTTTGGACAAGGAGGGATGTGGATGTGCAAGTTTCTTCTTCCTCTTCTGCGTACGGCAGGCTGATACTCCCTGCGGATACTCCTATATGGATTAGGCAAGTATTATATCCATCTACCCAACCAAAGGGAGTGGTGTGGATTCTTGTGTGCTTGACCGTTTTTTTTTTTTTTTTTTTTTTTTTTATCCCGCCATTAAGGCAGCCATACTCAACTTCGGGGATGAGTGCAAAGGACGTTAGGTGGTGGTGAGAGGCGTATTGCTGGCACGATCATATCGAAGACATACCGCCATCCACACTTTTCTTAAGTGTTCCACGTCACTCCGCCAAGTGCCAGTCTTGTACTGGCCGAGAGTCTACGTTTCTGGCAAGACTGAGGGTCACCTGATCTTTCTCGTTTTTTAAAGTTCAACAACACCCCTCCCTTCCCTCCACCTCCTCGCTCCCCCCTCCCCTCCCCCCCCCCCCCCCCCCCACCTTCCCTAAACCCTCTTCCCACCTTTTTTTTTTTTTTTTTTTTTGTGCTGCAGTTTTTAGATTGCCCCCTTCCTCTCTTCTTTAATTTGAACATCTTGGGGGTTTTAGGTATGGCAGTCACTGCGTAAAAACGCAAAAAAAAGTGTGTTGGTGTGTTTGATTCAGGGTTGGGTTTTTTTGATCACAACAAAATGGAAAATAAAATGAGGAGGGAACAGAAAACGAAAAACAGTAAAAAAGTGGGGTATTTTTTGCTCCCTAACTTTTGGGGTTTTTTTTTTTTTTTTTTTTCCCAGATCTGTTTTGGATGTAAGGAAAATGTTTTTAAAAACTCGATCTGGATTGTTTTGTGGGTGTGTGGGGTTGTGTGTGTGTGTGTGGTGTGTGTGTGTGTGTGTGTGTTTTGTGTGGTGTGTGTGGTGTGTGTGGTGTGTGTGTGTGTGTGTTTTTTCGTGAACCCATTATGTAGCATAAGCCAAAACTTGAATTTTGTGACAAAAAATGACTTGAAAATTTGAAATCAATGAGTAAAAAGGGGGGCCCGGGGAATAGCTCAGTGGTAGAGCGCCGGACTCGAATCTTGATGATCCGGGGTTTGGGGGGTTCGAATCCCGCCGGGCTGTTTCGTAAAAGGGGGATTTTTCCTTCGGAGTTAACATTGATTCTGACTTTATTTCCCAACAGCCTTGAATGAGACTATAAACCGAGGTTCCGTGTGTGAAGCACGCATAACATGTGCCACCGTCAAATCCCATCACCAACTTTTGGAAAAGAAGGCCCGTTTGGCCGTTGGGATGGATGCACTTAAACAACATGCACCCTGCGAGAGAAAGGAAAGAATAATTTAAATAAGGAAAATGAGTGAACGATATTGAACGACATTGATGGGGGACACGGGAAAAAGACTGAAAGAAGCCCAGGGCTGGCAGCTCTTCAGTCGGCACTACCGGAGGCAGCCCGTTGTGTAAAAAGTGGGTGGAAAACGCTTAGACTTGGTGCAGCCGGGGGGAGGGCGCTTTATAAATATTATAATAATAATAAAATAGTCTAAAAGAGAAGAGGAAAGGGAAAAGAGAGAGAGGAGAGAGAAAAAATTTAAGAGAGAGGAGAGAGAATTTTGAGAGAGAGAGAGGAGAGAGAGAGACAAGAGGGGGGGAAGGAAAGAAAAAGGGATTCCCAAAAGCAAGAGAGTTTTTGCTTGGAGATAGAAAAGCTAGAATCTAAGCTCTTTGACAATGTTTTTTGTCCCCCCAAAAAAAACAAAAACAAAACAACAATAAACAAAAAGAAGCCCATGGAAACCTTTATCTAAATACTTTCTTAAATTACTCGCTTGGGGTGAAAGACAACTGAAGGCCTCAGTTGTTGTTGTTGTGTTGTTGATGATGCTGTTTTTGTTTTTTCTTCCTTATTTTGATTTGAATCTCTGCAGCTTTGTTCCCGGCCTAAAAGACAGATGGGGGATTTTGATGTGTTCAATTTTGGGGAAAGGGGTTTATCTTTGTTGGGCATGGTTTTTTTTTTTTTTTTTTTTCTGACCGATCCTTTTTTACAGATCTCAAATCGGAGCTTACCGAAAGTTCCCAAAGCACCAGTAAAAACTTCTGTGGAAACCCCCCCCCCCCCCCCCCCCCCCCCCCCCCCCCCAAAAAAAAAAAAAAACCCCGGGGTATTCGCCAAACATGAAGAGTGACTTGTGTGTGTTGTGTGTGTGTGTGTGGTGTGTGTGTGTGTGTGTGTGTGTGTGTGTGTTTCGTGCGTGCGTGCGTGGGTTTCCTGTGTGTGTGTGTGGTGTGTTGCGGGGGGGGGGGGGGGTGTGCGTGTGCGCGTGTATGTGTGTGGTGTCGCGTGCGTGGTGCATGCGTGCGCGTGCGTGCCTGTTGTGTGTGTGTACGTGTGTGGGTTGTGGGTAGTGAGTGTGTGTGGCGTGCGTGCGTGCGTGCGGCGGTGTGTGGCGTGCGTGCTGTCGTCCCTGGTGTGTGTGTGTGTGTCTGTGTGTGTCGTGTGAGTGGTGTGTGTGTGTGTGAAGGGGCAATGTTGGTGTGTGTGTGTTGTGTGTTGTATGTGTGTGTGTGTGTGTGAGTGTGTTTGTGTGTGTGTGTGTGTGTGGGTGTGTGTGTGTGGTGGTGGTACGTGCCGCGCTGTGGTCAAAAGGGGCGGGTTGTGTATGTGTTTGGTTTGTTGTGTGTGGGTGTGTGTGTGTGTGTGTGTTGGGTGTGTGTGTGGTGTAGTGTGTGTTGTGGGGTTTTTGTGTGTGGGGTTGTGTGTGTGGGTGTTGTAAAGGGGCAAGGGTGGTGTGTGTGTGGTTGTGTGTGTTGATGTGTGTGTGTGCGCGGCGCATGTGTGTCAAAAGGGGGAGTGTGTGTGTTGTGTGGTGGTTGTGTGTGTGTGTGTGTGTGGTGTGTGTGTGTGTGTGTGTTGTGTGTGCGTGCGCGCGCGCTGTGTGTCTAAAGGGGCATGTGTGTGGTGTGTGGGTGTGTTTGTGTGTGTGTGCGTGCCACGTGCTTGCGTGTGTATTGGTTGTAAGTGTGTGTGTCGTGCGCGCGCGTGTGTCTGAAGGGCAGGTGTGTGTGGTGTGTGTGTGTGTGTGTGTGTGTGTTGTGTGCGTGCGTGCGGCGGTGTGTGTGTGTTGTGTGGTGTTTGTGTGTGTGGTGTTTTGGTGTGTGTGTGAGGGAAATGTGTGTGGTGTGTTGTGTGTGTGTGTTTTTGGGTGTGTTTTTGGTTTTGGTGTGTGTGTGTTTAAATGATATCTGGACAAAAGACGTTGATTGGTTTTTGGGAAATTCCACATCTTATTCATGTTTCATTCTTACGAGAGCAGTTAGTACACATGGCAAAAGTTTTGTCAGTAATGTCTTTTTCAAACCGCAGAAAAAAATGTGTGAAACTGAGACCAGTTTTGAAAGTGTGCGTCTCGGGGGGGGGGCGGAGGTTGGGGGGCATTTTGCACAAGTTGTGTGAGTCTTTTCTTCCCATTTATTGAGTCAGGTATTTCGAGGGAAATGACCCATACCTACCCCCCCCACTAACCGTGGTTCTTTGACCCTCACAGATGGGCAAAACGTGTACCCCGGGAAAACATGGATTCCCTCCTTTACACCCTTCGTACCTCATTTTGTAAGGTAAAGGCACAGATTCATGGCAGAGAAACACTTTCACCAGATTCGTATAACCTAACACTTGGTAGTCGTTCCAAAAAGTTATCAACCGGACTTGGGGGTGTTGACCCGCGACGCACGTGTGTCTTTAAAAAGGAATATGTGTCATACACAAATTAAGATGAGAATCGTGCGTTTTTGCCGCGTTTTCACGAGACAGATAATTAAACCACTTTTTTTCTGGGTCTGCTGGAATTAGCTGCTGCAGTTTTAAATCCCTTGTCCTTTGGGACAATAAGACCTGCCAAAGAAACTCAAAGAGTTATCTTTCCTTCGGGGGGCAAAACTAACCAGCCCCAAAGTGATGTTATACTGTATGAAGCTATGTCACGCGGGGGGTGGTATCATTTAGCGGGGACTGGTCAAAAAAAAGTGCGCAGGGTAAGGGAGGTACCTTTTTTGTGCGACACACAGATTGGTTTTTTTTTTTCGTCCCGATTTTCCCCAAAAAAAAAAAAAAAAAAAAAAAAGAAGAAGAAAAAGAAGTACAAACGGTCAGTAACGCGGAAAAATCCTGTTTAAACCTTTTAAAAAATCGACGTTAAATACCTCGATGTGATTGAAGGATTGTCATCCTGGGGGAGGAATGATACTTTTTTTTCAATCATGTTTTAAAAGAATATGATTGTTTAAAGGAAAAACCCATTTTTTTCAGTCTATAAGTATTAAAAAAAAAAATTTAGGGAGATGAATAACTGCAGAGTGTGAAACAGACAAAACAGGGAGAAGAATGGTTTGACAGTGTGACAACATGACAGAAACAGGGAGATGAATGGACTGACAGGTTGACAACATGACAGAAACAGGAGAGAATGCCTGACAGAGTGTGACAAATGACAGAAACAGGCGTGAAAGGACTGACAGAGTGTGCAACATGACAGAAAAGGATGAATGGAGACAGAGTGTACAACTGACAGAAAAAAGCAGATGAAAACTGACAGTGTCGACAACATGCAGAAACAGGCAGATGAAGGATGACAAGTGAAACAACTGCAAAACGGGCAGTAAAAGGGGACTGACAGAGTGTGACAACTTTGACGAAACGGGCAGAAAAAAAAAATGGATTGACGTTGCGACAACTTACAGAAACAGGCAATAAAGGATTGACAGGGTGCGAAAAACATGACAAAACAGGCAGATGAAGGATTGACATTGTGCGACAACATACAGAAACAGGCAATGAATGGCTGACAGTGGCGCAACATGACAGAAACAGGCAGATAAAAGGGGATGACAGAGTGTGCAAATGACAAAAACGGCGATGAAGGTTGACAGTGTAACAACATGACAGAAACAGCAATGAAGGGATGACAGTGTAACAACATGACAGAAACGGGAGATGAAAGGCTGACAGATGTGCAACATGACAGAAAAAGGCAGATGAATGGATTGACAGTGTGACAACATGACAGAACAGGCGAGAATGGTTTGACAGTGTAAAACATGCAGAAACGGGCAGAGAAAGGGATGACAGTGGACAACAGACAGAAAACACAATAAGGGGACTGACGTGTGAAAACATGACAAAAACAGGCGATGAAGGGATTGACAGTGTCGACAACATGACAGAAACAGCAGAGAATGGATTGCAGTGTAACAACATGACAGAAACGGGCAAGAATGGATTGACATGTGACAACATACAGAAACAGGCAGATGAATGGATTGACAGTGAACAACATACAGAAACAGGAGATGAATGGATTGACAGTGTGACAACATACAAAACAGGCAATGAAGGGATTGACAGTGTAACAACATGACAAAAAAGGGGCAGATAAAAGGATAAAGGTGTGAAAACATGACAGAAACAGGCGATGAAGGGACTGACGTGTGCCCAACATGACAGAAACGGCAATGAAGGACTGACGAGGTGACAACATGACAAAAAAAGGAGAGAATGGATGACAGTGGACAACATACAGAAAAGGCAGATGAAGGGACTGACAGTGTGACAACAACAGAAACAGGCAGATGAATGGATTGCAGTGTCGACAACAGACAGAAACAGGCAATGAATGGATTGACAGTGTGCGACAAAAGACAGAAACAGGCAGATGAATGGATACAGTGTGCGAAAACATGACAGAAACAGGCAATGAATGGACGACAGTGTGCGAAAAACAACGAAAACAGGCGATGAATGGATGACAGTGTCGAAAACAACAGAAACAGGCAGATAATGGATTGCAGTGTGCGAAAACATGACAAAAAACGGGCAAAAAAGGGATTGACATGTGCGACAACATGACAAAACAGGCAATAAAATGGATGACATGTGCGACCGACAAAACGGGCAGATGAAGGTTTGCAGTGTGCGACAAATGACAAAACGGGCAGTAATGGATGACAGAGTGTGACAACATGACAGAAACAGGCAGTGAATGGATTGACGTGTGCGACAAATGACAGAAACGGGCGATAAAAGGGATTGACGTGTAACAACATGACAAAAACAGGCAGATGAATGGCTGAAGATGTGACAAATGACGGGAAACAGGCAGATGAAGACTGACAGGTGTACAAACTGACAGAAACAGGCAGTAAATGTTTGACAGTGTAACAACATGACAAAAAAGGCAGATAAAAAGGGACTGCAGAGTGTGGACAACATGCAGAAACACCCGATAATAGACTGAGGAGTGCACTTGAAAATTTGACAGAAAAAGGGCAATAAATGGAGTGAGGGCACCCCAAGAAAACAGACGGAAGGGAGGGGGGGGGGGAAGGAGGAGGAGATACAAAATGGAAGCCATGCAGGTTTTTGTTTCTTTGATCAATGACGTCTGCCAGGATATCGGGAAGGAAAACCCCTCTCTTCTTACTCTAAAAAAGAAAATCCTTTTATGGCATTGCGAACAAAATACATTTGCGGATTTTCTTTCTTTTTTTTTTTTTTTTTTTTTTTTTTTTTTTTTTTGAAACGGGACGGGGGGGTGGGATGGATAAAAAGTGGAGGGGCGGAAAGATCATACCCAGTTTTTGTCCCTGTCTCTCTGCCCGTATGTTGTAGGAGAGAGAGAGAGAGAGAGAGAGAGAGAGAGAGAGAGAGAGAGACAGACAACAGACAGACGACAGACGACGACAGACGGACAAGGACAGACAGGCAGACGGGCAGAAGACAGAGAAAAAACAAGACAGAGAGAGAGAGAAAGACGAGACAGAGAGGACAGGAGAAAAAGAAAGAAAGGAAGTAGAAAGCAGACAGACAACGCAAGACAGAAAGAGATGACGGGGACGAGGGGCAAAGAAAGAAAGAAGGAACAGAAACAGAGACAGACAGAAGCAGACAGACAGAGGCAGAGAGCGACAGACAGCAGAGGCAGAGAGAGAGACAGACAGAGACAGAAAAAACCCCCGAGGAGAGACAGACAGAAAAAAGGGAAAAGAGAGAGAGACAGAAGACAGATACAGAGACAGACAGACAAGAGAGGAGAGAGAGGAGGGGAAGGGAGAGAGAGAGAGAGACTCCGTCTTGCTTCCCCCCGTTGCGCTCCCCTTTTAGCTGCCCTTTTCTGGGTTATTTTCCCCCCCCCCCCCCCCCCCCCCCCCCCCCCCCCCCCCCCCCCCCCCCCCCCCCCCCCCCCCCCCCCTTTACTGACTCAATATTTACACCCCACCCTACCCACCCCACCTACCCTCCACCCCTTTCCCCCCTTTTCACCCCCACCCCCATCAACAACCCACCCCCCCTCCGCCTGCTCTCCCCCCCCATCATCCCACCCCCCACCACCTTTCCTTCCATCTTCCCCCCCCCCCCCCCAAAACCCTCCATCCTTCCTTTGCCCAAACCCCCCCCCCCCCCCCCCCTTCCTTTCCTTCGGCTAGGGGGGACCTTGATTTTGATCATATAAATAAAAGGACGTTGAGTTAAAGCGCACGGTTTTTGCCTTTGAGGTTAGGGGGGGTTTGGGGGAAAAAGGGTGGAGGGCCAAAGCTTTTTAACCGGGGGGGCCCTCTTTTTCATGACGGGTTCAAACGGCCCGGGGCGGCACTGCCCGGGGCCCCGGGCGAATCTCGCTACCCCCCGCCTGGCCACTGATGTTTTCATTTGTAATTTTTTTTTTTTTTTTTTTTTTTTTTTTTTTTTTTTTTTAAAAGTCTTAACCCCCCGACCCGGGTTTTGCAATTTTAAAGTATCATAAACCGTTTTCTAAGGAACAATCAGAATTTTCAATTTAAATATAAAAAAAAAGAAGAGAATTACATGTTAATTGTCGTTTTTGAAAGGAGAGAGAGGGAGGGGGAGAGAGGAGAGAGAGAGAGAGAGAGAGAGGGGGAGAGAGAGGGGAAAACAGACAAACAGACAACGACAGCAGAGATTTTGACAGTTCATTTATTTCGACCTAACCCTCACGAAATATTTAAACGTTTTTCCTCTTGTTGTTTTTTGCCGTCTCTCGTCGTCGACAGACCCCGTTTGACACACCGAAGAAGACGGTGTTGTGTCCGACAACGGCTATAGCAATCAGTCCACTACAGGCACGTGCACGAACCTCCCCACCAGCCGGACCGGCGGCCTCCGGGACATATGAAGCCCCGGGGGGGGTGGCCCCGGACCTGCGAGCCCCGGGGTTTCCCCCTCGCCTGTGCGTTTTCCGTGCAGCTACTCGTTCATAACCCGACTTTTTTGATGCCCCTTCACCCAAAGAAGCGGACCAAAAACCAGTGTTTTTTGCACAGTTCTTGATTGTAAACTCTCCTCTCTTCTCTTTTCTTCTCCTTCTCTCTCTCTCTCTTCTCTTTGTCTCTCTCTCTCTCTCTCTGTCTTTCTCTCTCCCTCTCCTCTCTCTTTCTCTCTGTCTCCTTTGGGGTCCATCGTCGCCGTCGAAAAGCGGACGTGTTTTTCAGAGCCTCCGATTTTGAACACTTCTTACTGAGCTTGACAGTCGTCTTCAG
>JAMYXO010003638.1:0-19593 GCA_033310375.1 Conus canariensis | reverse complement strand
CAAAGAAAATATCACAACAAAAAAACTAAAAAAAAAACAAAAAAACAGAGATAATCAAAAGAAAATATTAGAGTTTTCCCGCACTTTCAACCTCTGCCTGTTTGAAGGAGCGAGGTCGGTTCGAACTCTGGGAAGAGGGATTATTGAAATGACATGATAGGACAGAGAAAAAACAACAACAAAATAATAAAACTAAGAAGGGGCGATCACGCCGCTCCCACTCTTTGAACTAGTCGCTCAATGTAGCGAGAAGGGGGGGGCTCACCGATCCGGGGAAAGGACAAAATAGGGATGCACGTCTGCTCTGTATCTGTATCTGTAGCTGTACGTCGCTTAACATCCAGTGAACTGGCTTTGGCGCGACGGATGGGGGTGCGCAGCGGAGGTTGTTAATGGCGCTTGGTGGTCAGCGCCCTCTTGAATGAATCATGGATGGCGAGTGGACCACCGAATTGTCCAAGTGGTTCCACCTATTATGGTGCGTGGGAAGAAGGACTGCCTATAGTGGTCTGACTGACAACGTGGTACCAAGAAACACCGATCGTTGTTTCTAATGTATTCTCAACAGGGTTGTTTGGTTACATAGTCTGCGGCGTTACGTCTGGGCCTATCAATGCGGCCACTCTTTGAGGGTTCAGGAACAGATGAGGAGGTATTGCCGGCACCAGCCCCTCAACCACCTCGTAAAAGAAGGTCAGACGGAGCTGTTCACGTCGTTCCTGAGAGTCGGGAGATTGTGTCGTGTCAGGAGGCCCGTAAACAAAGCCAGGGGTGGTAGAGCGATAGTTGCTTGCGATGAAGCGTACTGCAGTGCGCTGAATGCGTTCAACCCTATCGATATCCTGTCTCTGATACGGGTCCCAGACCAACGCCCCGTACTCAAGGAGAGGACGGACTAGGGCCAGGTAGGCGTTACGTTTGCAAGTTGATGGGCAGTGGCGGAGGTTTTCTCCGGAGGAATCCAAGGGTGCTAATCGCTTTTTTGGTGATGCCGCTGATGTGGTTTGCTCCATTTGGAGGTTGTCAGAGAATTGGATTCCCTAGGTATGGGTTGAGGATACTGATTCAGGATAGTGTTATTGAGGGAGTACATGAAAGTGGAAGGTGGGTGAAGGGAGAGACCTCATTGCGTAGAACTTTGGTAGCGTTGAAGCGCATTCCCCACTTCTCTGCCCAGGCTTCAAGACACTCAGATCCGCTTGTAGGGTGTGGTGGTCTTGGAATGTGTTGATCTCTCTGTAGATTAGACAGTCATCGGCAAAGAGCCCTAACTTGGGAATTGACTGTCTGCGGGAGATCATTGATATGGCAGAGAAAGAGGAGCGGGCCCAATACGGTACCTTGAGGGACACCGAGTCGACGGTGGTGGCTGAGACGTGGTGCCTTCAACTACGACTCGCATGCTGCGTTCCGTGAGGAAGCAGTGGAGCCCAGGTGTGGAGGGGCCTGCGATGCCGTAGTTTGCCAACTTGTGGAGGAGTCGATCATGTGGGACGGTATCGAATGCCTTGGAAAGTCCAGTATGGCCATGTCAATTTGTTTGCCCTGGTCGAAAGATTGTAGCAGGTCATTGGTGGTGATGAGGAGCTGCGTTTCGGTGGAGTATCCAGATCGAAAACCGTGGTTGAGGTTCGTGAGAATTTTTGTGGCTTCTAGTGGGACATAATGTGGCGGAAGATGATGTGTTCTAGAATTTTGCATGGGACAGAGGTGAGGGAGATAGGCGATAGTTGGCAGGTTCGTGGCGATCCCCTTTCTTGAAGGCGCTTGATACGTTGGCCGATAGCCAGTCCTGGGGCAGTCGACCACTGTCGATGGAGGCTTGGAAAATCAGGGTGAGTGACGGTGCGATGTTGGTTGCGAGGGTTTTGAGGATGACGTTTTGGAATGCCGTCGGGGCCAGCCGCTTTGTTGGTTTTCAGCTGCTGCAGCAGTTTTTGTTACTCCGGAACCGTGATGATGATTGGTTGGATGTCTGGCGCGGGAGTGTGCAGGTGGGGAGGGACTGGGGGGGGGGGGGGGGGTCTTGGTGAATACAGATTTGAATTGTCCGAGTAGGATGTCGGCTTTGGACTGGCTGTCGCTGTGAGCTGGCCATTCACTTTCAGGGGGGCTACACCAACGTTATCCTGTTTTCTTGCTTTAATGAAGTGCCAGAATGGTTTGGTGTCGTTCTTGTCCAGCCCTTCTTGGATGGTGCCATTAATGTACTTCCACTCAGCTCGGCGTAGCTCTCTCTGCAGTGTTCTGGAACAGGCGGTAAGGAGACCAGTTGTTGGAGGTTCTAGCTCGTTGGAAGAGGCGTTTCTTGCGTTTCAGCATGCGTTTCAGCGGTGCAGTTAGCCAGGGTAGTGACTGTGAGTGCTTGAGCGTGAAAGTGGGAATGTTCGTTTCCATGGTTTGGAGGAGATGTGTCTTGAGTGTGGTCCACAGCGTGTTGACATCCTTTCCTCTTTGTGTTCTTCGGCCACGGTTTGGGCGGCTTTGTCAAGGTCGCATCTCATCTGGTCCCAGTTAGCCTTCCTGAACTTGTAGCACTTTCGGGGCTTATGGCGCGCGATCTGCGGCTGGACGTCAAAATCCGCAATGACGATGCGTGGTCGGATACGCCTGGTACGCTCGTTGACGATTTCAGGAGGGTGGGGTTGGAGGAGAACACGAGATCTAACAGGTTGGGGCCACGGGTAGGGGTATGGTGTACTTGGGTGAGGAGTGCGTTCGATGTGATGTTGATGAGGTGCTCTTGGATTTCGTTGTCTTTTCCTGAGGAGTGGGCGGTGTGTGTTGTCCAGTTAATATCCGGGCAGTTGAAATCTTCCGCGAGGATGATTTCACGCTGTTTCTTGCCGTCTTCTGTCAGCAGGCTCAGAGACTTCTGAAGTTCATCCAGGTCATGTCGGTTTCGTTCGGGCATATAGAATGCTCCTACATAAAGGTCTTTGCGGTTTTTCAGCCTGACCTTAACCCACTCCAGTTCGCAGTCGGTGACAAGCTGGGGCTGCTCAACGGCAGTGAGGAACTTGTGTGCTAAGACAAACACGCCGCCGCCGCTTCTGCCCAGTCGATCGTTTCTGAAGATATCGACATAGTTTGGGAATATTTCCGCTGATTTGATGTGGTCTGGCGATGGTTGTTTTCCCGGCTTGATGCCATGTAGCCAGGATTCGGTGCCGTAGACAATGTCGGGCTTGGTATACTGGAGTACAGTAGCAAGCTCTTGCTTCTTGGCATTAGCGCACTGGCAGCTGACGTTGAGCACGCGCAGATTTGTCTTCTTGGGTAGACCATATGTCGATGAGCTGGTTGATCTGGCTTGGGGTCGCAGGTACTCTTGCTGGGGGGAGGATAGGGACGAGGGGCGACTGGTGATTTTAGGGCTACTAGTACGGGGAGGTGAGAAGGGGTCACCAGATGCTATGGAGTCGACGAGAGATACATTTTGGAGAGGAGTTAAGTAGTTTGTACAGTCTAGTTCATAACTGCGAAAGGTGAAGCTATCACAATTTTTACTGTCACACCTGGGGCAAATCCACACATTAGGACGGCTGATAGCGTCGTATTCTGCAGATCCCACGTCAACGCATGAGTGATGGAACCAGATGTTACAAGAGTCACAACAGATGCCCTTACAGTTCCATGTTACCTCTAGGTCGCAGAGGCCGCAGAAGCTGGCACTACCTGAAGTTGCAGGTCCTGGGTTGTTGTGGATGTCACCCGCAAGGAGGAGGATGATGCAGGTCACTGAGGGGTTGTCAGTACTTGCCTGGGCGAGTACTGATGAAAGCTGACGACGGTGGCGGAGTATCAGTGTATCCGTACTGTCCGGGTTCTGGGTCCATGGTAAAGGTTGAAAAGGCTTTTTTCCAGGTGGGTGAGGTATGAGAGGCCAAGGCAGGGGGAAGGGGGAGGGGGCTAGTCTATTCAGCAGGGCACAGATGAACGGTAGGAGGAGGCCTTTTAGCATGGTTGGAGGAGCCCACTTATGACACTATGAAGGTAGATGGTTGGTGGTAACAAGGTAGTATATTAGGGCTGGCGCCAGGCAAGCTGGTATCTAATCCATGGTGAATGTTCTGCTGTACAACACAACAGTCATAGTTACAAAATTGAAAGTCACAAGAATAAAGTTCTTGACAGGCAGCTCAATATAGGAGTAGGCAGAACTACAGCAGGAACAACCCACAAATCTTAAATAAACGTTAGCGAACCGCCCAGAGAACGTGGGCAAACGAGTCACAAGACGAAACAACGCGTTTCGACCTCTTAGGTCTTCATCAGGTGAGACATTAACGAATAAAACAATGAAAATTCACTTAGCTTTGATCGAAGCAGCGATATTATCTTTTCCTTTCCTCTGAGGGTACAAATAGAAATGTTTATATTATCTTTTCCTTTCCTCTGAGGGTACAAATAGAAATGTTTATATTATCTTTTCCTTTCCTCTGAGGGTACAAATAGAAATGTTTATATTATCTTTTCCTTTCCTCTGAGGGTACAAATCAAAATCCTTTTTTTTTCCAATGAAAATATAGCTCTCTTTTTCCCAGGCACAAATAGAAATCTTTCTTTTTCTTTTTTCAGGGGGGAGGGGGGGGGAGACAAAAAACAATGCTAGCTACGTCAGGGTCACCACTGTCACACTGTCACTCTTGCACACACGCATTCATGACAGCATTTACTCCATACGCACACGCAATCCCCCCAGTCAACCAAAAGGCGCACTACAGAATGCTTTTTCTTCCCCCCCCCCCTCTCTCTCTCTCTCTCTCTCTCTCCTCCGGGAAAACACTTCACTAAATGAATTGAACAATTCCAACATCACACTCGAGTAGTTATCAAACAAATTCTATGCATGTTTCTCTCTCTCTCTCTTCACACTGAGAGACAAATCAAGTTACGAATTTATATGAATGAAGACTTTTCTAGATTCCTCCTTCTTGCTAGAGAAAGAATACACACATCCTCCAAGAATATAAAGTCATGGCCTTTTACACAACATTGGCCCAAGATCCAGACCAGAAGAATAAATAGTCCATGTATTCATGATGCCATACCTGCATCAGAGAAAGTACTCGCCCCTTACTGTCATGATGCCCTGTCCGCATCAGAAAAAAGTGCCTGCCCCTTGAACTCTCCAGTCAATGGGGAAACGATGAGATCCGACTCCTCCACCCGGGGACTTCAATCTCTGGGGCTGAACTATCGGTGTGTTCCCCACACCATGGCCATCGTTAAACACCCGTCTCAGCACTTAAGAAACAGATGCCGTCGCAGCATCAGAGGAGGAATAGCTGACGGGGTGAAGGGTGAAGGGCGAAGGGTGAAGGGCTAAAACACGAATAAGGTTCGTGTAAGTAACCTGCTTCCGAATTCAGCATATGAATTCTTTCTTTCTCTTTTCTTAAGGTTTTCCCCTGTACGTTTCCCCAATTGTCTATGGCTCACCTGGTAATGACTGGTCAGTGGTGAGGACCCCTTGACCAACGTCCTGACAGGTTTGAGTCTTTAGGCCATCTCCTGGGCTAAAACTAATTCTTTCCTCCCTCCTCCTAGTGAGCGCATACTCAGTGTTCAGAACACATGACCAGCACCTTACCAGCCCTTATTAAACTATCTCTCAGTGGTCACTTTCACCCAATGACCACCCTTGTCCATTTTACTGAGTAATCCTCACAATTATTGGGGACGCCCGCTACACTAGTCAAGCCACATGAATATTCTTCCTTTTTAGTTGTGGCATGGGAAAAATGATTCATATCACTAGAGTACATGTGATGGAGCGTCACATGCCTTGATGTGAGGCTACGTCACATGACAGTGGGTTTTTTTCTGGAGAGTGTTGTCTAGCGCATGTTTTAGGGGTCTGTATATTTCTGATGTCTGAAGAACGCATATCTGTTGAAAACCAACGGTCTCTTTTGTGTTGTTTACTGTAGAAGTGGTAGGCTTGTGTCACACAATGCCATTTCCACATACAATTGCCAGATGGAAAGCGTAGGGAACATCGTGACGCGTGCTCTTGTCAGCACGGAACGCTTCCAGACATCCCCCCCCCCCTCCCCAATCAGGCAATTGCTTTGTACATTTGTCTTTCGGCGTCCTTTGTTGTTGTATAGGTGGTGGTGGTGGTGGTGGTGGTGGTGGTGGTGGTGGCGCTGCTACTGCTGCTGCCGCGTGTATATAGAGAAGGGTGATGCTTCATACTTCCTTTCGTATATTGACAACTTGAAAGACAGACAGCCGCAGTGTTAGTCAGAATCTTTCTAGAAATCAAAATTACATACGTTTTTTTTTTCTGCTCTTTGTCTTATAATGATAACGATTTGTTTCTACACACTTGCATCAGCAGTCGCATGCATTTTTCATTGAAAAGAACCAACTTCTTTAGAGCGTGTGCATTGTTTCAGTTTCTGACGCCATGTTTTATTGACGTTACCATTCGTGGCATGCCTGGCCTGGGGTGTGTGTGCAGGGCCCGGTTTCGCGTTTCAAAGACCGTGGGTTCGATCCCACGGGTGTACTGTGTGAAAGGCGACCTTTTCCGCTGTTCACCGGGGGAAGGGGGGAGGGGGGGGTCAGTGGAAGGATAGGGCGGGGTCTACGACATTTTGTCCCTGTGACGGTTTGTCCCAGGGGCAGTTGACATTTAGAATCAATCTCTCTCTCTCTCTCTCTCTCTCTCTCTCTCTCTCTCTCTCTCTCTCTCTCTCTCAGCATTTGTTATTGTATGATGTCTGGAATCTTGACTAAGCCTGTTCCGGGGAGAAAAAAAAATGAGGGAAAGATAGTATCTGTTTTTCCATTGCAAGTAGGGTTATCTTTTCTCAGTTTACGAGTCGAGCACACTGATTTAGAGAGACAAATATTCAATTTGAAACACCTGATCGAGGTATCGATCGTCTGCATGGAAGGCGCGGCCTTTCCCGCCCTTGTTTTGTCATTTTCTCTCCTTGATTTTACCGTTCAGCTGACCGATGGGGCAAAACGGTCGTGGCCACCAACGGCGTCTGTCCCGTGAAAACGGCGGGGTCACTCTCACTGAACGTGAGGTGTCACACGAATTACCTCCCCATGCACATGTCCGAGCATTGAATATTACCGTGGCTTTCTCACGGAATTCTGAAAGTGTTAAAAAAAAAAGTCTTCCGTATTAACTTCAGGGGTGTTCATAATTGTCGTTATTTCTTAATTTGAGGCATGGCTGTGAATCTGTCCTTTGAGTTGTTTTCTTCTCTCACACGTTCTCGAATCGAGTATATACTACATGTTTTGGTCTCTGTCACTAAGATAACCATAATGTCTGTTCCTCTGCCGATTTCAGTGATCCCACGTCTTTCCATCACCCGCTGGTGCCTGTTTACTGATGGGGGAAAATGATCTGACCATTTTCAGCATAGAATGAAATCAACGGGTGGCAGAAGGATTGAGGGGAGTGAGCTCATTGCACCGTTGCAGCGCAGTGGTCAAAGAGGATGCAGGAGTGATAATTTGTCAAGAATGTGTGCATTATGAGAAGTAGTGGTAGCGGTAGCAATAGTAGCAGCAGTAGTAGCGGTAGCGGTAGCGACAGCAGCAGCAGCAGCAGCAGCATCAGGAAAAGTAGTAGTAGTGTCAGCTGCAGTAGAAGTAGGAGTAGACGTGACAGACGCCGTGGTGGTGATAGTTGGAGTAGAAGTGGTAGTAGTGGTGGTGGTGTAGTAGTAGTAGCAGTAGCAGTAGCAGCAGCAGCAGTAGCAGCAGCAGCAGCAGCAGCAGCAGTAGTAGTAGTAGTAGTAGTAGTAAGCTTATCAAAAAGACTGTGGTTAGATTTGGTTGATATGAGCGTGCTTATTCAAACTGGCTGATACCCTTTGTTGCACAGTTTCTTGATCTTTTCCCCTCAAGCGCAGGCTCGATTCTTTTCCGTTTTGGTGATTCATCATTGGGTTTGTGACCAGGTGTTTCCTTACCTCCTTTGTCCTTCTCCACCGTTTGCTGGCCCTGTTGGGAGTCCGATGCATCGCGACGTTCTCACTGTGGTCTTGAGAATATCACAAAGGTGTAAGAGGTGTTCTGTGTTGTTGCCTACCCCGGGTGCCCTGCTCCAGTTGCAACCGGCCGCTTCCATTGAGAGAAAGTGGCTGTGAACAAATGGTGGTTGTGTTGTGTTCACAGTTGGGAACTCAACGGTTTTCGTTGCTGTCAGTGAAGATTGTGGTGTGTGTGTGTGTGTGTGTGTGTGTGTGTGTGTGTGTGTGTGTGTGTGTGTGTGTGCTGGTTTGCTGTTTTATTGTATGCGTTGCTCTGGATGAGACATTACCCACTCCCATCCCCCATTCCGGCTCGCGCACAAACTCTGGCATGCACCGCCTGGCACGCACCGCCTACTCTGGCATGCACCGCCTACTAAGCCCTCTTCTGACGATGATTTGCTTAGTTCGGGGAGCCAGTGAGAGTGACCGTCCCGCTCCGAGAATGCTGCCGCGTGCGTCCAACGTTAGTTCCCATGAACTGACACAGAACTGGCCCAACGGCACAGGTGCGGAGAGGGGAAATCCAAACTGAGGTCACCCAGAGAAAAGAGCACGAAGAGCCACAGGGATTGCAAACTTTTTAGTCATGCTGATCGACGGAGACGATGCTGTGGACTTCGATTCCGGTATGAGACTGCGTGAGACAGGGCTGTAATATGTGCTTGCTTTAATAGTATTATCCTTACAACATCAACCAGGACCGAGCGTTACAAACACTTGCAGTGCTGGTCAGAAAATGTCAGTATCTCTCACAGAAACCGTGGGTGAAGCTCGACTGTGTGGTTACAAACCATAGCGAACTGAGCTCTGGGAAGGAGCCGGTCCGGGTTGAAAAATCCCCCCCCCCTCCGCCCCCCTCCCCCCCCCCCCCCCCCCCCCCCCCCTGAATAAAAGAGTGTGATGGGAATTGAACCCACGACCTTCCAGCCGGGTATCTGCGACGCTAACCACTGGGCCACTGTGGCTAGAGTCGGTGAAGTGTTCCTATGTCCACATTTTCAGTTTTGTTTTGTTTTTTCATTCCATCTCTCCTCCTCCTCCCCCACCTCCTCTCCAGCCCCCGCCATGTGAAATGAGGGTTAGTTACATAGTGGCTAAGGATCTGCTTACCTGCGCTAGTTGTTTTCCCATCATTTATTTATTTTCATTGCTTAATTGTTTGGTGTGTGTGTGTGTGTGTGTGTGTGTGTGTGTCTGTGCGCGCGCGCGCGCGCGCGTGTGTGTGTGTCTGTGCGTGCGTGTGTGTATATATGTGTGTGTGTGTGGGGGCGGGGGGGGGGGGGGTAGTAAGGCGGGGCTTGTTACTTAAGTGTTTGCTACGTTCACTTGGCGGCCAATACTGTTTCAATACGGATTTTCATCTTTCTTGCTAGGAATAGGTTATTAATCTATAATTACCAACAATGTTATAAATTTGATGAAAATGGCTCGTATTATCAGTTTTACTACAGTTTGTTCTCCAACAACATTGTTACGTGTATAATTATTGTTAGTAGTAGTAGTAGTAGAAGTAGTAGTAGCAGTAGTAGCAGCAGTAGTGGTAGTAGTAGTAGTCACACACACACACACACACACACACACACACACACACACACACACACAGAGATAGATAGACAGACATAGATAGACATATAGATATGTTAAACAGTTCAGTAGTGGAGGAAAATAAGTGCGGGTCAATTCTTCCATCATTATGTTAATGACTTGACAAAGACTGGCTGTGCCAGTCTTGAATAAAAGTTACTCTGTGTTAGGTTTTCTTATGGGAGCAAAAGTTACCCCACTTGTTTACTGTTGACAAAGATGTTTAAAAAAAACAACAAAAAGAAAGGGGGGGGGGGGGGGATGGGGGAAGGGGCGGCTGGGAGAGGTGAAGGAAAACGATGAGAACGAAAAAAAAAAGGGGAAATATATGATAGATGTTAAACCCTTCACAAGCCGCATATGGGAACCATTGTCATCCATCTTGAAGACGGATCCATTCACGTTGCCTCGCTCCGATGCCCTTCGTGCGCTGGATCGGACTGATCAGGGAGACACGGCATATATCACGTAAAGTAAGTAGTGAGTGAAAACAAGTGCAACGAAACACCTCCTCCATCTTCATTCAGAAAAAAAGTGATATTTTCTTTAATCAAAGATTAAGACATTCTTCAACACCTGTCTGAGGCGCATCTATAAAATCCGATGGCAGGAGAAGATCCGAAACGAAGATCTGTGGGAGCGAGCGGGACAGGAACCAGTGGCCAAGCAGATGCTGCGAAGGAAGTGGGGCTGGATCGGACACACCCTCAGGAAGCCAGCGTCCAGCACCACACGCCAAGCCCTGACCTGGAACCCGCAAGGCCAGCCTCGCAACAGCTGGAGGTGAGATACTGAGGCGGAGCTGAAGCAAGGGACCAACTGGACTGGAATGGCCAGAACAGCCCAGAACAGTGCGATGGCGAAGGGTCGTCGATGGCCTATGCTCCACCGGGAGGGATGGGCAGAAGAAGAAGAAGAAGAAGAAGAGGGAGGGCAAAAAGTGCGGGGAGCAGAAGGGAGGTAGAGGAGGGAGTAGGTGAAGATGTGGTCGTTGACGTGTCCACATTGAAATGTCCTTCTCTGGCGGCATTCAGGGGCCATGGCTGTCTGTCTTGTGAGCAGAACCATTGGTTTGGCCTGCCTGGATCCGACTTTCGTCTCATTGGTGAGCTTCGTCAGCAGGAGTCGGTTAGGTTGTTTGGGTCCAGCCATGGCATCTTGCTGAGGTTTACCACCTGCAAGAAATTCTGTGGTGTTCTCATCACTTTGGAAGGAGAGAGAGAGACAGAGACAGAGACAGAGGAGTGAGAGTGTTGATGTCGTTTCTGTTTTTGTTGTTGTTGTTGTTGTTGTTGTTGTTGTTATCGTTGTTGTTTTGCATCTCATCCTCCGTGGCTACCCTCCCACCCTCCAGAGGTACAATTCTCATCGTCGTTCTTATTCTTTCCCCCTTCCTACACACCTATGTACACACTTGTACATTTACCACACACACATACAATGATGATAATGGCACAGCCAATGTTAGGTAAGATACCCAAGGTCTGACCAGCGCGTTGGGCTAATGCGTAGGTCAGACATCAGTTTAGTCGTAGCCACCAGACCCGCTTCTTCAATTCTCTCATCTTGGTCACCAATTCATCTATCCATCAGCTTCGAATCATGCGCAGCGTGGTCTCGAAACTTAGCTGGTGTGGTGTAGCGTATATGGACTACACCGCACACAGTGACGCGTCCAGGATGGAAACTGGAACTGCTAATCGGACCTGGCTCTCGTCGGGATATATCATGACAGTAAGCGTAGAGTGCAGCCCTTCTGTGCAGTCTTAGAAGAATGGAACATAGCAGCATCGCCTTCATCATCCTCATCCTCATCGAAGAGTACAGAAAAGAGTCAAACTCTGTGGCCCTTCATGCCCGGCTCTCGTGGTGACCCCAGTGTCCAATTCTTCTCCAAGTCTGTGCCCTTGGTGAGTTGGTGTGGAGGTCACCAGTACAGTACCGGCCAGTACATGGGGACTGCCTTTGAACGAGCGTAGCGGCGCCTTGCGGAGAGAACGCCCGCCCACGCTGGGTTCTCTCGCTCTAAGCAATGATTGTCTTCAGTACAGAGTTTTGTAGGTGTTGTCCGGCGTCTGTTGCATCAGCAGAACAGGCGCCACTGACCGTCACCGAGGTGAGTCGTCAGCGGTGCAGTGTCTCCTCTGCTGGGTTGCCTCGTGACGACTGACATGGGTCTCTTCCCCGTGAATTGTCAGTGCGGGGAGCTGCTGCAGGACTAGCCGGGGTGTGGCTGTGGACGGGGAGCCGGAATGAGCTGCGTGGAGGTAGCGCCGCTGGAGTGACAGTAAAGATGAGGCGGCAACAACGACAGCGGCAGCAGCAGCAGCATCATCAACAACAACAAAGAAAAGTTTTTAAAAATATAAGCTACACACAAAAAGTTAAGGATCACTTTCACAAACATTCATAACTGTCAAAATAAGAAAGTCAATGCGTTGAAGTTTGGCCAACATGTAATTCCATTCTTTAGTGATAACGATACACAATTGCCTTCAATCTCGAGCAATCGTTTGGTGTGTACATTTGATTAAAGTGGGTACGTATCCAAATTTGATTTCCCAAAGTCATTGAAATCACAAGACAGGGCATACTGATGCTCCCAAAAGCTCAGTAATGCGTGTAACCACCATGGCTGTTCTGGCACTCGACGCAGCGAGTCCTCATCAAGTTGACCAGGTTGGTGAAGATCCTCTGTGGAAGCGCCTGCCACTCAGCCTGCAGCATCAGGTAGAGGTGTTGGGCATCCCTGGGAGGGGGGTGGCTCCTCACTTTGCGATCCAGCTCATCCCAGAGGTTCTCAATCGGGTTGAGATCGGGACTGCATGCTGGCCACTCCATTCTGTTGACTCCAGACTGCTGCAGGAAGTCGTTGACCACCCTTGCCCTGTGGGGGCGAGCATTGTCATCCTGGTAGACAGCCCTCGGTCCCATCTGCTGCAGTGTAGGCACAGCCAGCGGTCGAAGGATCTCATCCCGGTATCGGATGCCAGTCAGGTTACCCTGTACATGATACAAGGGTGTTCTGTGGTGAAGGCTGAAGGCCCCCCAGACCATTACAGAACCTCCACCAAAGGCCACCTTTTCATGGACAGTGGCGTCAGTAAAGCGTTGCCCTGGGCGCCTCCAGACCCTCCGTCGGCCGTCGTTGTGGTGAAGGGTGAAGCGTGATTCATCACTGAACAGGACCTGGGACCATTGCTGACGTGTCCACCTCACGTGACGTGCGCAGAAGGCGCGGCGTGCTGCCCTATGGGCTGGAGTTAAGCGTGGCCGTACTGCTGGGCGACGAGAACGGAGATTAAACCCATGTAGGCGGTTCCGTATGGTCTGCTGGCTGATGTTGATGTTAGTAGCCACCCTGAACTGCCTTTGAATTATGCTGGAAGAGGCTGTTCTTGTCTGCAGGGCTTGTCGTTCAATGAGACGATTGTCACGTGGGGTTGTCTTCTTCGGTCGACCAGATCTGCGTCTTTCATGGACAATCCCAGTGGCTGTGAAGCGTTGAATCAGTCGGACAATGACCGAGATGGACACATGAAGTCGCCTGGCCACTTCTCGCTTGGGAACACCATCTTGGAACCATGCAACAGCTCGTCCCCTATCCAACTCGCTTAATTTTCGTCGTGGAGGCATTGTCAGATCAGGCCAACTACTGGTGGAATGTCTTCTTATATAGTCAAGCCAGCGACAGCATCTCACACATAAACAGCAGTGCTTGCACGTGCATAATGGTTTTTCCATCTGGCAAGTGCAATGTGTTCAGGCAGAACGGTCCAAAACAAGGTCATTTTTCGCAAGTTTCCGCTTTTCCGTTTGCGGCCCAGCTCAGTAGTAGAGAATCCCGTGCAATTTTCGTACTAACACAACATCGCCCACTTACAGCTGAACAAGAATTCATGACAATTTGGCTGGACTAAGAAATAAATAACAGTAGCGAACTGAGTTTATTACGCACCTGTTTTCACATACCGATCCTTAACTTTTTGTGTGTAGTATATGTCTGTCTGTCTGTCTGTCTGTATGTCTCTCTCTCTCTCTCAGAGAACTATAAAATAGGCATTCTGGCTCACCCACCTCCGCCAGCTCCAACCGGCTGAAGCCGGTTTCGCTGTTGCTCCGCCGGCTTACCCAGAATGCCTATTTTATAGTTCTCTAATAGTAAACACTTTACAAACATACATAATGTGTAGGATTATCTGTTTTTAACACTAATTTAGAAAACTTTTGAGACAACACAATTATAACGACGCAGTAAGTCAGCAGGCCGAGCGTCTTGTTTACAAACTGTGTGTCTCCCTATCAATAAAACACGCCTCGCGCGCCTACTGCGTTTCTTCTCTCACCGTGCTCGCGGCGCGCTTTGTCACAAATGTTCTTGAACATTCTTGAATGGGAAGCCACCATTTTGCTGTTTTCAGTGTGCGTGTCGGTTTGTTGGTGTGTGGGGTTTACGACTTAACACAGACAAGAGGCCTTTGTTTACACAGAACACAGCACACAGTCAGTTAGTTGACAATGTACATACCTTCTTCACATCCAGTCAGCTGCCACACCGGCGTGGGTTTTTAGAGCAGCATGTATCTTTGGCGTCAACGCGATGGCTTGTGTAATAGAAATTGTCAGATTTGCGAGTTCCGGATATTTTTCAAAGAGTTCTGTCGTCTTTTTTAGTTTATTAATCCAACGAAGGGAGTACTTCAAATGACTACACATTTTTACTACACTATTTTACACACACAGCAGCGCGCACACAACAGCAATGTTTAAAGTGTTGAGTCAGTCAGGGAAGGCCGGTCAACTATTCACCAAATGATAGGTCTGTCCCGCACAGCGGGCGTGCGCTAACACGTTCTTTGCTATAGCGTGAGCTGCCTCTTTCTCTGTTCTTCATCGCGCTTAACTAGTAGTTGCAGGCCAGCCCGACAACGAATCACTGCTCAGCGCCCAGGCACATCCTGTTCAGTCACAAAGCAAGTGGCTGACATATCAAATGACAAGTGGTCCCATGATAAAATAGGTCGCGCAACCGTCAGTTGCGTTGATAATAGGTCAACTAAACTTAAAGTTAGGTAGGTAGGGAAAATCAAAACTTTGATGGACGAGGTGGGATAGTGTGTGGCAGCACTATACTTATAAAATGCCTCATGTGTCTTATGACGGGTTTTGATAAAAGCGATCACAGCCGCTATAAGCTGAGCCAATGTAAATACTGCAAATAATTGTTGTGTTTTTTTTCGTCTGCACGCTTCGCTTCACTTCGCTTCGCCTGCTTCGCCGGGGCCAGACATGTCTGGCCTAGAGTACTACATAAAGGCAGAAGTGAAGAGGAGTTGTCTCCCCGGAAAAGAATGTAACAATTAATTGTGAAAAAAATCGTCATTAAGTCGTTCTAGGTTCTTATTTAAATCGGCATCACGTTCTTATTCAAGTTCTTATTTAAGTTCTTAACAAGTTCTTATTTAAGTTCTTAACAAGTCAACATCAAGTTTTTAACAAGTCATCATCAAGTTCTTAACAAGTTCTTATTCAAGTACTTATTCAAGTACTTATTCAAGTTCTTAACAAGTCGTCATCAAGTCGTCATTAAGTTCTTATCAAGTCGTCATTAAGTTTTTATCAAGTCATCATCAAGTTCTTATCAAGTTCTTATTTAAGTTTTTATCAAGTCGTCATCAAGTCGTTATCAAGTTCTTATTCAAGTCACTTATAATTATTTATTAAGTTCTTGAAATATTACTGCATATCAAATGGATCAAAATGAGATTTTGTTGTTGGCAGTTCTGGTATTCTTTTTTGTTCAGATTTTGTATTTAGTGGCTGTGATTTTTTGGGCTGCTTTGGTTTTTGCTGTCTTTCTTTATATGTTTTATAAACGTAATAACCACCCCCACCAACAGCAATGACGCCAAAAATGCTAACTCTTTTAATCCAAATAATCCATGACGACTTTGGTGTTGTAGGTCTTGAATCAGCTTGTGTATTTACAGCTGGCGTTGGCGGTGTTATGTTTTCATTATGAGTTATATTCTGTGATTGCAACATTAATTTTTTTTGTTTGTTCCACTCTGCTAATTTTTTTCCTGCTGCAACGCGCCCAGGATGAGGAGGCTTTTTACTGGTCACTTTCTCCATCAATGTTTTCTGCTGATTTTCTGGCTCGGTCATTTTGAAGGGAAACAAAATCTATATGATTAAAAGTAATTAATCCCATGATTAATGGCGATAACAATGTTCCAAATCTGTAATATAGATCACATCCTAGAGACTCTAATGACTTTGTTAAAACGGGATCCTGCGTTAAATCATACATAAAATCTTGTTCAGAATCAATGGGAGCAAATCTACTAACTAGTTTAGTGTACAAACTAAGAACCGTTTGCCCAACACTTTTTACCATTCTTGACCCCAGTTGCGCTTCATACCTGTTGTGATACTTTACAATGTCTTGCGGCGACATTTGTTGAATCTGTTCTATGCTAAATTCATTTCCAAGGTACTGTTTTGTTTTTCCACACGCCGCCAAAGAATACAGCCTTTCCTTTTGGCGCATAATAGCTTGGTCATCAACTTGATCATTTGTAAGTTCTGGAAGTAAATCATCGCAGTTCATGTTTTATTAATGAATAAATATTATTTTATTTTTTAAAAATGAGCGCCGAAAAAACTGTTACCAACCTCGTATACCATTCTGCTGTTATTGGAGGCCTAAGTGTAGGATACACGATGCTTGGTAAAAGCTTGTTAAGAATAAAACCAGCAGATCTTGGCAAACTAGACTTTGAAGACTCAGCAAAGCTGATTGCTGTTATTACAGCTTCATTTGCTACGAAAGATTTTCTAGTTAAGCAAGGAATAATTCCAGACAGTATCAATATGTAAAATTAAAAAAATACATTTATAAAAATGGCTTCACTCGTAATGATGATTGGTGGCGCTGTGGTTAATGCGCTTGCTTTTAGCGGAAGTAATTACGCATTTAGTAAACTACGGGATGACGGCGAGAGAAAAAGACATAACAAAGCTATGGAGCAACTAGCCGCTGCACAAGCTGCGTATGAAAAGCAGAGAATTGAGCAGTTAGATTTTATTAACGATGAACTGAAAAAACAGGGACATGCAGCTTACACATTTAAAGATGTTGATCAAGCAATAAAAGAATATTATCTTGTAACAGGCAAGCCAATCGAGACATTGCCCCACCAAAATTCAGCGATTTTTATCAACCATCAGAAAAACAAAAGATGCAAGAAATATTGTTTATTGCCTTTGGCATGACCGTTGTGTATTTTGTTGCGCATAATATTGGCTGAATAAAAAATGAACAAAATCTATTATTCGCCAAAAGGATATTGGAAGGGAATAACAGCAATTAAAAAGCTAAGCCAAGCAGCTGGAGTCAGTGAACAAACAGCAAAAGAATGGTTATCTAAACAAGCGATTTGGCAAATTTATTTACCAGCGCCTAAACGAATACAAAGACCACACTTTGTCAACACAATACCGAACGACACCCATCAAATGGATCTTTTATATTTACCCCATGATACGATTAGACGAAAAAGATTTAAGTACGCACTTACAGTCATTGACATAGCTTCAAGATACAAAGATGCGGAACCATTAACACAAAAGAGTGCTTCTGCTGTTGCTGTCGCTATACAACTGATATATCAACGAGGACCCTTAACTTATCCTCGCATGATTCAAGTCGATGATGAGAAAGAATTTAAAGGACAAGTGAATCAATTATTGTTAAAACATAGAGTTACCATTAAAAGAGGCATTCCGGGTGTTCACAGATCACAGGGTTTGGTTGAAAACTTTAACAAACAGTTATCTGAAAGACTTTTCTCCTACCAGTATCACAGAGAGCTGATTGACAATTCTCGCAACACAGAATGGGTTAGAAGACTGCCCTCAGTTTTGCGCGCAATGAATAATGAAGAATTTAAAGGTCTAAAACCAGTACAAGCAATCAGAAAACAAACAATAAATGTTGTTGAAGGAGAGTCTTCATCAAGCAAACTATTACCATTTGGTTTGAAAGTGAGATACCTTTATTCGCCGGGAGAAGCGGAAGGGGACACTCGCATCAGGGCAACAGATCCAGTTTGGAGTGTTGATCCATATGAGATAAAAAAAATTGTGAAAATGAATCCGCCCGTGTATTATTTACGAGAAACTGACACAACAAAACGACCAGCCCCCCGAAGATCTTTTGTGAAGGAAGAACTGCAGATAATCCCTCCAGACACAGTTCCAGTCGCTTAATTATTTTTTAATTTAAATTAAAATGGCTGCAAGAATGGAAAAGGAAGAATCCTTACATAAAATGGCACTGGAAGCAAGAATGGTGAAGGAAGAGTCCTTAGAAATAATGCGAGAAATATTGATTATAATCTTGCTATTAGACTAATATTTAAGAAGATTGATCATGCCATGCTAGACAAAACCTTAAATTTTGATTGGGAGCAAGAATATATTAAAAAGATAAAAAAAAATTCGAGCACATTTAGCAGTAATGGATAATAATTTGGTTGAATTGGTTGGTGATATATTTAAGCTTAAAGAACTGTTTTAATCTACGCAAATACATTTGGGTTTAAAATGGAAGCTCAAAGGGAAATGGCAGAAATGGCAAAGGAAAAGTCTTTAAAATTAATGCAAGATTTATTTGAGTATCAGTATATCATTAAAGAAGTATTTGAGAAGATTGACAATCCCTGGCTAGAACAATCGCCAGACAATCGCTTTAAACCCCAAAGCTTTTATTTTGATTTTGATTTATGGAAACATGAATATTGTGAAATGACAAAAAAAATTAAAGCACATCTAGCATTAATAAATAATATTAATTTTGCTAAATTAGATGATGATATAATTGAACGTGCGATTGCTGAAAAATATAAGCCCATATGATTATACTATTCTCCAATGACCAATTGCATATGAAAACTCTGGATTAACAAATACTCTTTTTGTGTTAGTGCGGTCAAGAGACCGTTTTGTTACAACTGTTGTGTTAATCTCATGCAGATTAGATCGCAGCTTGTAATTGTCATGATGAAAAGTCTTATTGCCAAACAATGCTTCTTTATAGTTGTCATGGGATATGCTTGACTGCACAGCGCTGCGAGATATTCCCTTTGCTTTTTTAACAACTTTTTTTTGGCTTGAAAGACTGTACATTTTCGACCTCAAACCAACAAACTCCTTGATCACATCTCCAGATAATTCATCCTTCATCTTACCTAAAACCTTTTTGTTAACAGTTGAATGCAAAGGCGAATCTTTAGGGTAATCAGATGTGTCGTACCATCCGGCATGCTCTTTTGCTACTTCTAATTCCATGTCTTTGTAAAAATCTTCAGTAGGGATGTCGATTACAAATGAATCTGTATCTGTGTACAGAACTCTGGACTCCGGATACAAGGGTTTAAAGTAGTCATAAAGAAATTCTAACATCAAAAGCTTCGACAGCTCTAAAACAGTAAACCCAATAAAAACGGGCTTGTCCAATTTGACTTTCTTTTTTTTCATCATTATGCCAAAAAGCTGATCATGAAATCTTCTGAAGTCCTGATAATTAGGTTTTGAAGTCAACTTAATTGCAACGTTTTCTCTGGTGACCAATCTAACATCTTTACGCTTGTGCGGATTTTCCATAGTCTTTCCAAAACAGCTGTTGTTCATCAACTTGAAAAAGTCTTTTTCTGAAGCATCTGCGGATTTAGTTCTGAGATCAGTGTTCTTCATGATGTATGGTTTCATGAACTGTTCTTGATCAAAAGCAATTATACGATGAACAGCTGTCAACTTTAAACCATGTCTTAAATAAAATTGGAGAAGTCTGTAATGACAGACATAATTTTTTTTGTCACGAAGATTAGGCACAAGTTTAGGCGGTTCTGTCATTGCCATCTTTAGACTTTCTGCCGCTAATGGATAGTCATTATGGTAATCATGAAGTTCATGAGGATATTCTAAATCAACT
>JAMYXO010003637.1:17500-19593 GCA_033310375.1 Conus canariensis | reverse complement strand
GGTTGGGTTGATGAAGTATCGATGAAAACCCTAGAAAGAAGTTTAACATCATCCACATGAATACTGATTAAACCTGACAGCCTCGTGTATTATGACAATTTCATTTAACATTAAAGAATAGGGTAAGTCTTGCTCCCATAAGAAAACCTAACATAGTTACTTTTATTCAAGACTGGCACAGCCTTTTAAACTTGAATAAAGTCAGACAAATACAAAGACGAACAATCTAATAGTGGGGGAAAAACAAGCACAGGCCAACAAGCCCTCCGTCATCACAGTAATGACTTGGCAAAGATTTGACGCCAGGAGCACAGACACAATCAGCCGTGTCTCCCTGATGAGTCCGATCCAGCGGACGAAAGGCCTAGGAGCAGGCAATACAAATAGATCTGCCTTTGAGAAGGATTACGATGGTTCCCTCATGCGGCCAGTGAAGAGTTTTCATATCTATAATATATTTTCTTAATTTTATGTTCCCATTTTCTTCATTTTCAATCCCCCCCGCCCCCCCCCCCCCCCCCCCCAGTTCAAATCTTTGCCAAGTCATTACTGTGATGACGGAGGGGGTGTTGGCCTGCGCTTGTTTTTCCTTCACTATTAGATTGTTCGTCTTTGTATTTGTCTGACTTCATTCAAGTTTAAAAGGCTGTGCCAGTCTTGAATAAAAGTTCCTCTGAGTTAGGTTTTCTTATGGGAGCAAGACTTACCCTACTTGTTTATTGTTTGTTGTTTACTGTTCCCTGCCTCATTTTATTTTCACCTTCATTTAACATGATGGCGTTCCCAACTCTCCATCAGTATTGTGATGATGTATACCACATACAATAACAATAGCGGAGTTGTCAAATTCATACGAATATTACTCTCCTTCACTCTTCCCTTCGCCGATAATTAGGACAATAGTCCACTTTAACAGAAGTCTTATTATTATTTACACCCGTATCAATCTATTGAAAATCATGATGATGTTGCCACCTTGACTGTAGTCTTGTTGTCGGTCACGCCCTCTACGACAAAAAGTGATGATGCTGTCACCTAGGTATGACTTAGGTTATCAATCACACCCCTTATGATACGTTGCGAACTTGTCAGGCTACTAAAAATACCACGTATAATACTGATATTGATATTGCCACCTTGACTGTAATCTTGTTATCCGTCACACCATTATAACAATGACAAACAAGTTGCCACCTTGACAGCAATCTTGTTATCAGTCATACCCTTACAACAACTACAAAATGTTGCCAACTTAATAGCAATCTCGTTAGGAATCATACGTCATAGTATAATGATAATGATATTACCACCTTGACAGCAATCATTTTATCAGTCACATTACTACAATAACGATGATGATGTTCTCTCCTTCACAGCAATCATGTGATCAGTCATATTCCCACAATAATGATGATCATGTTGTCACCTTGACAGCAATCATGTGATCAGTCATATTCCCACAATAATGATGATCATGTTGTCACCTTGACAGCAGTCATGTTATCAGTCATATTCCTACAATAACGATGATGATGATGATATCACCTTGACAGCAATCATGTTATCATTCACATTCCTACAATAACAATGATGATGATGTTATCACGTTGACAGCAATCATGTTATCAGTCACATTCCTACAATAACAATGATGATGATGTTATCACCTTGACAACAATCATGTTATCAGTCATATTCCTACAATAACGATGATGATGTTATCACCTTGACAACAATCATGTTATCAGTCATATTCCTACAATAACGATGAGGTTGATGGTATCACCTTGACAGCAATCTTGTTATCAGTGCGTCCCTCCCAGCCGTTCTTGCTTCCCATCTCTCGGATTCCCAGCCACAGAGAATCCAGACGGTACCTGGGGTGCAGGTAGACGTTGCCAGGGGTTACGGTCACCATGTAGCTGCCGCATCGCTGACGCACAGCGTGGTACTTGCAGGGCATCATGGTGTCCTCCTTGCGTTTGTTAAACTGCCGCACCATGCGTCCGTTGCCTTCACATTTACGGGTGAAGGCCGTGGCTGTAACAGGCAAACATCGTCTTGACACTGAAAGTCAGCCTGTTTGCACATGC
>JAMYXO010003637.1:0-15000 GCA_033310375.1 Conus canariensis | reverse complement strand
GACTGACTGGAAAGACTGGACTGCAGTGTTGGGCATAGCTAAGGACAGGGTGCAGAACTCTAGGGATTCCTGACGACCCAAATCGTCTGTTTCACTCCTCCATCCTTCTGTCTTGGGGTGATGAGGGGACTAGTGGTGGAGGTGGGGATGGGGCGTGTCTGTGGAATAACCTTGCCCTTATCCCCCGACCCCAAACATAACAGGGTCGAACTTTAATTAAGGACCACCCCGAAAAAAGGCCCTTTCTTTTTAAATTGGCCAAAAATACAAGCAATGCATTTTTTTCGAAGAATTCGACTGGGAAAGGTTTAAGGGGTTAACAGAGTATTCCGCAAAGCTTGCGAAAGCTGTCTTATTGTCACGTGCGGCATGCAGGGGGGGGGGGGTGGGGGGGGGGGGGGGGGGGGCGGGGGGGGGGGTTGAAAGTTGCAGATTGTTGTCAAAATTGCTTGTTTTTTAAGCAAGAGTGAACACTGCTTCAAACGGTTTTGCACTAAAATTTCCCAAATGCACGTGCAAAAACCAATGCATTGCAGAGCATTTTACTGACTGGAATGCCCCTAAAAGCAGCCCAACGTGCATAATTCTTCATAACACAAAAATGCCTCCAAGACGCAAGCTGTCTGATTTTGACCGGACCCGGGCGATTGCATGGCTGCAGGATCGAGTTGGCGTTCGAGAAGTGGCCAGAAGACTACAAGTGTCCCACTCTGTCATCATTCGGCTGAGAGAACGTTTTCAAGCCACTGGAACTGTCAAAGAGAGACCCCGTCCAGGCCAGCCAAAGAAGACCACTGCAAGAGATGACAGGTTCATCCGCAGACATGCTCTTCGGACCAGGACTACCACCTCCAACACCATCAGGCGTCGGCTCCAAGCTGCCACTAACACAGCAGTATGTGAGATGACCATACGGGGGCGCCTCAATGCTGCCAACCTTCGAGCAAGGCGCCCAGTCCGGAAACCAAAACTGACTGCGGCCCCCCGGGCACGTCGCCTGGCCTGGTGCACAGCTCATCGAACATGGACTCGGCTCAGTGGCGGATGGTGCTTTTCACCGATGAGTCCAAGTTCCAGTTGAAGCCACGAGATGGACGCATTCGGGTTGTGGCGGCGTCCTAGGGAGCAGCTGGCAGATGACGTCATCCAGGAGGTCGTCGCTTTTGGTGGTGGCTCCGTCATGGTATGGGGGGGCATCAGCAGTCACCACAAGACTCCCCTGTACCATGTGGGTGGCAACCTGAACGGCCAACGCTACCTGCAGGAGATTTTACGGCCTTTGGTTGTCCCAGCACTCCAGCAGATCGGGGCTCAGGCTGTGTTCATGGACGATAATGCCACCCCACATCGTTGTCGAGCCGTGAACACTTTTGTGGTGCAAGCTGGCATCACCAGGATGCCATGGCCGGCAAACAGCCCGGACATGAACCCTATTGAGAACATCTGGGGCGAGCTTGGGAGGAGAGTTCAAGAAAATCACCCTGTTCCGGCAAATCGACAGGAGCTGCTGCACTACCTGCAGCAGGAGTGGGCAAACCTCCCCCCGGCACTCATTACAAGAACAGTCAACACCATGAGGCAGTGCTGTGTGGATTGTGTGGGAGCATGAGGGGGCACACTCGGTTTTGATCAGACTGTAAAGAAACACTCTTTTTGTGAATGTCATTTTGGGGGGTAGTCTCATTCAGGCTCCCCTGTCTAATCAGAAAGAATGATTTTTTCGATGAAAGTGACAAACTGTTGTTCACTGATAATGAAATTAAACATTTATAAAGTTTCTGTCGTTTGTCGGTTTTTCTTTCTATGTTTTGTGAGACTGTATAAGTGGTCCCTCATTAAAGTTCGACCCTGTACAACCTACACCATCACCTACTATACCACGCCGCCACTTACCCTCCCACTCCCTCTACACATCCATCTCGATCGGTAGGATGGCTCTGACACTTTTCCAGATCAGAATATGAACTGAAGGAGAGTTGTACGGCCCGGAGAAGATGTGATACCGTGTGCGTGCGCAGCGTAGGGTGCGCTCAGCAACAATAAGGCTTGACCCTTGCACGATTCTGTTAAAAAAATACCCACTAGCTGGGAAGGAAAAACATGTGATACTCACAGACATGCGGTTAGAATTAATAACGAAAAGTGGTGCCGTGAGTTGGTGACATGCTGTTGGTAGCAAGGCAACCCGAGCTTAAGGTGGTAAGATATATTCAGTGCATCTAGTGTATATCATATGATATGGTCAAAAGTCGTCGGTATCTTGAACTGACATTACCAATATAGGGAGGCAAAAATAAATAAATAAGTAAATAAACAAAGACATAAATAAGCAAATAGTTGATAGAAAAATAAATAAATGAATAAAAAAAAAATAAATAAAAGACCACTTACCCACAGTAGCAAAGGCCAGGACCAGCAGTGCAACACACAACTTCATGATGATCTTCTGCCCAACACAAAGTTTCCATGGTAATGGTGCTCACTCTGTTTGTACTGCTTCTACTATTACTGCTACTGCTCCCACTACTGCTGCTGCTGCTGCTGCTGCTGCTAGTACTACTACTACTACTGTTATTACTATTGTTACTGTCACTTCTGCTGATGCTGGTGCTTCAGGGTTTTTTTTTATTTTAGTTACTTTTTCTCTCGACCTAAGCCTTTTCGTGTTCCTCCTTCATCATTCTGACACCATGTTGCTCTAATACATTTATCATGCTGCTACTGGAACTAATGCCGCTATTTCTACTCTTGCTGCTGCTGCGGGTTTTTTGCCGCCACTTATAACAAAAATGATGTCACTGCCATTGTTTACCACTGCTGCTGCTGACACAGCTTTTGTTGCTAGTGATGCCGATATCACTACAAACTGCTGTTAATGTTCTCGATGCTGCTGCTAATATTCTTACTGTTGCTCCTTCTGTTTTGCTTTAGCTGCTGCTGTTTACTGTAGCAGTTGCTGCTGAAAACCGCAACTGCAACTCGTTATTGTGATTATGATACATTCCCCATGAAAAAAATATTCGGCAATAATGTTCGAAATGATGGTACAATGATCTTTTTCCCATTTTAGAATTGATCTCTTGACATATCTCACCATTTTCAGGTAGAGAACTATGGAATGAAATGCCCCTGTATATTAAAAACAAAAAGAGAGGCAATTCACCGATTTGACTCACACGCCGCGTATGTCTTAGCCTTATTTCGCTAGATAGTTCCAAACAGGGCGAGGAAGAGAGTAGAGGAAGTGAGAGCCAACATTATGCTGTTTGGTTCAACGATGTAAGCCTGAAAAACTCATTTAAACAGTGCCAGTCAAAACGTTTTACTTTTATGTAGGCAGCAGATAAGATCGAGTCATAAGACACGTGCAATAAAAAAGGAATCAATGATGAGGCTGGGGAGAGGGGGGAGGGAAGAGATGGGAGAAAAAAAAACGATAGTTGAAGAGGACATACAAAGGCGAGCCAATATAACCGAGCCGATTAGAACATTTTCATGGTTGTCAAATTCACAGAAGAAAAAAAAATCACATTAAAAATCATGTCAGACCATCAAAACCTAATGCCCTGAAAAGGAAGCAAACAACTGAAGTGGTGGTTCCTTGTTGACATCTGAAGACGTGTAAGATTAGACTGTGCTAAGAACACCAGTTTTCTACATGATGTTTTGGTCCCAGTTAACAAACAATAAAAAGAAATCAACAAAAAACGTATGATGTCACTCCTCCCCCCTCCCCCCCCTCCCGAAATCGGCTTGGTTCTAATGACTTAATCTTAAATTTGTTTCATTTATAATGTTTCTTTATTGCTGCTCTCAGCCTTTTTTTTAAAAAAAATAAAATATGAGTTAATATTTGTTGCTATCTTTGCATGACATGGTATTTATCATTTGGTCTATCAATACTCGAAGCAAAACTTGCAACTGATCATAATTTCAAGGAAGTGGCAATTCCACAGTGTTGAAAATGCTGACAGCGTAGTTTGCAGATTCACGGCCTTACCCTTTCTTCATGCTGGGATCAGCTGTCAAGGTCTTATCAACAGGTATCATTCCACAAAGTTTCCTTTGCTATTGCGTGGAATTACCAGGGGTGGGGGTGGGGGGTGGAGGTAAAAGCCAGTGTCTACTATGGACATAGAAACGCACATAGAAACAAATATCCGAAACTGTTTGAGGGCACACATTCACTTTGTTGTTTACATGCGTCAGGAATAGTTGATATTGTTCTCACCACGTCAGAGGTATCTGATAGATCAGCTATGAAAAACTTTGCTGTTTTCTTCTTTTTTTCTGAGTGATCAATATTTCAACAACTTAGACACCCATCCCATCAAACCTCTTCTCTCTCTCTCTCTCTCTCTCTCTCTCTCTCTCTCTCTCTCTCTGATGCAACGTACATAATTGTAAGCGTCTTTTGTGAGCACGTACATGTCTGTGAGTTGTTGATATGAGGAAAAAATACAAGTTTTTTTAAAAATTTTTGTTCCCGTCGATTTTTTTTTTTTTGAATACAATTTCCTTTACGTGTTTTCTTTTTTTGTCTCTCCTCTTTTTGATGAGTTAAAGTTAAAACTATTTTGTAGCTTATCAATTTTCCTTCAATGAAATCAAACCCCTCTCTCTCTGTCTCTCTTGTCTCTCTCCTTCTCTCTGTATGTGTAAGTGTGAGTGCTCTCTCTCTCTCTCTCTTCTCTCTCTCTTCTCTCTCCCCTCTCTCTCTCCTCTCTCTCACAAACATAATTGGAAGCCCAAAATCACCCTTCGTGGTATTCAGAAATAAAGAATCCCGAGTTTGCCGTCAATGGAGACGGTATTTATATCTTTTTTCCCCGTCTGCGGAGAGAAAAGCAGGTCCTCATTAAACGAGTTAAACCCACACAAAGTTACAGATGCTATTGTAAATCAATTTCATTTTAAATTCAGAAGACGGTCATTATTTTTTAAAAAAAAGAAAACCAACAGATGTTTCGAAAGAATAGGAGAAAGGACGGGCCGGGTCATTTCTGATCGACCCCTAAAAAAAGCATTAAAAAATCGTTAAAGGACGTGGTGGAAGGTTTTTAGTTAAGAATATAATAATTTGTTTCCCGGGAAAACCTTTGATTTGAAGAGCGTGGTGGGGGAAGGGGGGGGGGGGGGGGGATAGGAGGGGGGGGGAAGGGATGGGGGAGAGGGCCATGAGAGCACGGCGCTGGTTTGGAGGGTGTGGTGTGTTTTTGGGGGGTGTTGGTGTGTGTGTGTGTGGGGTTTTTGTGTTGTTGGTTGTTGTGGGTGTGCAATAGTCTATTATAGTGGATAAAATTATGATAAAGTAAACAAATCATTAAATAGGAGATGTAGGGATTCGGGGGCAATTGAAATAGAAAACAGTATCTCAAATTGGATTAAAAAAAAAAAACAAATCAAATGGGCGGGGTTTTGGGAATGCTTGAAACAATCATTAAAAACTTTTGAGGTTCTCGGACTATTGTACTTATAAAAACACATTTACCCTTTTTTTTTGACAATTTAAAAAACCACCTTTTAAAAATTTGAACAGGCAGGCAATTTTTTAAAATTGATCTGAATTTCTTTTTCGGGAATCTTTTTTTTTGGGGTTTGTCGTTGGAAAAAATTATTTTTTTAAAAGACATGAATCATAAAACCCGTTTGCTTGCCTGTTCACAATGAAAGTCTAATAGATTTCAATCAGACAAAACATTCAATGCAGCTATTCATTTTTAGTGACATGAAAACTCGCCATCAATTGCGAGGTCCTAGGAATGGGGTTGTTTTAACTAAAACGAGTTGAATTGGCAGCAAACCCGCCATTCTTGTAAAAACTATCCTTCAATCTGCTGTGAAATTAAAAAGAATTCTTTTTTTTTTTCCCCCATTTTTTTGGGGAACCCATGAAAAAAAAAATTCCGCATGTAAGGAGGATCATTTTACTTACCGGGATAAAAAAGGGGTTTTTCCCCCCTTTTTTCTTTTCTTTTTTTTTTTTCTTTTTTTTTTTTTGGTTTGTTTTTTTGTTTTTTTAAAAAGTATTTTGTTGTGTTTGTTCCCCCCGTTTTTTTTTCAAAAACCCCAAAACCCCAACCCAAAAAAAACCCCCTTAAAAAAACCCTTATCAAATTTTTTTTAAAACCCAACCCAAACCCTAACGAAACAAAAACATGCTAAATGGAGGGGTTAACCGGGGGGGGTAGGAAGGGGGATAAACCCCCAAAACCGGGGTCGCCTTTTTCACAACCATAACTTCGCCCACTTTGCCCCCCTATGCTTTTCCCTTTTCAACAAAAATTTTTTTAAAAAGGGGGAAACCCCTCATTTTTCATTTTTTAACAAAAGGAGACACCCCCAAACCAGGCACAAAAATCGCTCGTTGGAAATTGTCTAGGGCCCCCTTTTTTTTTACTTTTTAAATTTTTGCGGGAAAAAAAACACTGAAAATCAAAGTAAAGGGTTTCTTTTTTTCATTGTCGGTGTACCCCATAACAACAAATTATCTAAATAAAAAAAAAAAATGGCTCAAAAACTCAGAGGCTGCAAGCGTTTCAAATTCCAAATCGGTAGCGTTTTGTTATTATATTACAAAATGCAAAAAAAAAACATTACTTATGACTTTCAAATCACGTCTCCCACGTCATCAAAATGATGGTTCAAGTTTTTGTCGGGAAAAACCCCACATTTTATCTTTTTTTTTTTGGAGATTCAAAGGCGAAATAAAATTAAAACCTTTGGGGAAACGAAAGTCGACATAAATTAAAAAAATGTCTTTTTTTCCGGGGGGGCTGGCAAAAATTTTTTTGATGGAAAACATTTCCCCGGGCATTTTCGACTTGTCAGGTTTGACTGTATATCTTAGTTGTTGATTAATATTATAAAAAACCAGGGAAAAACCCTGTTGTGTGCGTGAAAAAACACAAATCCCAACACACATAAAATACATACATCACACACACACTACACTACACAATATGTCACCATATATTTTGGCTGATAAAGGAGAATTTTAAGACTTTAAAATTGTTTTCTTTTTCGGGGGGGGGCAGATGCTTTTTCCGATAATAAAAACAACTGTTTCATTAAACCCCTTAACTGCATCCGTGTTTTGAACGCGGGGGGCCTCTTTAAAATTTTTTTTCTGATAATTTAAATTTGAAAAAACCTTTCGGGGAAAAAAAAAAGTTTTTCCCTTTTTTTAACTAAAACTTTTCCCCTTTTTAAGATCGTTTTAAAATTTCCTTCTTCTTCCTTCTTTTTTTTTTTTCCCTTTTTCTTCCTTCTTCCCCTTCTCTTTTTCCCCTTTTTCTTCTTTTTCCCTTCTTTTTCCTTTTTTTTCCCCTTTTTTCCTCCCCTTCTTTTTTCCTTTTTTTCTTTTTTTTCCTTCCTTTTTTCCCTTCTTGCCAATTTTTAAAAAACCGTGCCAAATTTTTTTTTTTTCCTTCGTACGCCCAAAAACAAAAGGTCTTTAAGTTTTTTTGGGGAAAGTTTTAAATTTGTATGTGATGTAAAGAGACGGGGGCAAACCCCCAGCAAATGGACAGATTAACGGGGATCCCAAAAAAGGGGCAAAAACAGGGTCCCCTCTCTTCTCTCTCTCTCTTCTCTCCCTCTTTTCTCTCTCCCCCTCCCCCCCTTTTTTTCTCCCCTTTCCCTTTTCTCCTTCTCTCTCCCCCCCCCCCTTTTCCTCTCTTCCCACACCCCATATGTACGCCCCACTCCTTATACATGCACACAAACATTTTTAATAAAAAAAAATTTTTGACTCCCCGGGGGAAAAATACGAATTCGCAAAAAAATACACAAAGGGGGCGGGGAAACCACACACAACACAACAAAACACACACACACCACACACCAAACCCCTTTTCTCTCCTTCCCTCTCCTTTACAGACACACAGACCACATGTACGGAAACATAAACATGGGTAATATACCCCCTGGGGGTTTTGCGCACACGGGAACCACGACAGACAAAACCCCCAAAACCCCACAACACAAAAACACACCAACAAAACACCCCAAACAAGATTGGGGCAGAGGGAAATTCCCTAAGTATTGTTGCAGTCAATCCCTTAGGGGATTTAATCAAAAAGGGTTTTTAAAAAAATAACTGCCAAAATAAACCCACCCCCCCCCCCATTTCCCTCCACCCGACCTAATTTTTTTTTGCGGGGTCCGGGGAAAAAAGGGGCACCCCCTAAAAAAACGCGCGCTAAAAAAGCGCGGCCCCCTAATGCTAAAAAAGCCGCAAGTAGAAAAAAAACAACTGATTCATGCAAAAAAACGGGCCCCGTTTCTTTTCTAGTGTTTAAAATTTTTAAATGAATTTTTACTACTAAATTTCTTTTTTCTATATTTTCAATGACCCAAAAGCCACATTTACACAAAACAGGGGCCCCACAAAAAAAAAGCCACACCCATTTTTTTCCCTTTTTCCCCAATGAAAAAACCCACCCAAAAACACACACACAAACCCCGCCTAAGTTCAGCGAAAACAGAGAGGAGCGGGAATGGCGGAAGATGGAGGAAAATTTAGCAATCAGGGAAAAACTACCAAAAACCAGAAAAAGCCAAAACCCCTGCTTGTAGACGGCTTCTTTTTTCTTTTTGGACAGAGTACGGCCAAGGGAAGCCCTGGGATGTCCCAAAAGGGGTTGTCCCCCAGGGTGCCGGACGACGGGGGCCCAACAAAAATTTGCGGGTTTCTGGCCAGCACGTGGAGCATGGCGCAAAAGGGAGAGAATGATAAAATCCATCGGTGCTAAACCAAAATCATGACTGCAAATCCCAAACGGACAAAGAACATGGCCCAAAGGGAAATTTCCCAAATGTGTCTGTGGAAAGCGGTTCGCTCCCCCCCGTGGAATGAAGATCCACGAAAAAAGAGGGGATGTGTGAAGACTCATCTGAATGAGCACCGGGCCGCCACTTGCATCAGCAGATAAGAGTCGGAAAGCCCAAAGGGGCCCGGATTTAAACCACAGTGCCAAGGAAAAACCACGCTGTTTGGGTTTGGATGAGGAATTTGCACAAAGGGCCCTCGATGCCAGGCGCCTGAAACTCAACCTGCCACGAGCAAACGAAACTGAAGATTGGGAGAAACTGGATGCAAAAATCGTCCAAAGACTCGATGCACTGATAGGGAAAACACCCTGGAACACAAACTAGCCACATATGGGGACATTGTGTATGCCACATGTAGAGACGCCTATGGAGCAAAACTACCCAAAGAGAAAACACCTCCAAAGAAATCCAGACGCCAAGAAAAGATGGACAAGATCAGGGTCCAAAAGAAAAACCTCAAGATGCAAATGAAGACCGCACTGCCAGCTGAAAAACAAGGCTTGGAAAAACTGTGGAAAGACCTGAAAGAAAAACCAGCGCCCTCAGCAAAGCGGAATCTGCGAGGAAGAGGAAGAGCAAAAAGAAGAAGACACAAGAGCGCTTCTCAGAGACCCCTTCCAGTTTGCCAAGAACACTGTTTGAGCAGCCAAAATCTGGGACCCTAAGTGTGGACAAAGGAGTTCTTGAGCAGCATCTGAGGAAAACATACTCTGACCCACAGAGCAAAGCACCACTCGACATTCAAGGTCTGGTGTGGCCAACCAACCCTGAGGAACAGTTCAATGGCAAGCTCAACGTTGGCGGAAATCAAGAAGGTGGTCGACAAAGCCAGAGCCAAATCATCACCAGGGCCAAACGGAATACCTTACCAGCTTTACAAGAAATGTCCCAAGGTGCTGGAGTGGCTCCACAGCTGCTGCGATGGGCTTGGAGAAACCAGAAGATCAGCGGCCAGTGGATGACGGCAGATGGTGTGTACATCCCCAAAGAGCAAAACTCAAGTGACATCAGCCAGTTCAGGCCAATATCACTACTGAACGTCGAAGGGAAAATCTTCTTCTCTGTCATGGCAGCAAGGCTGACCAAGTACCTGATGGAAAACAAGTACTTGGATGTGCCCAGTCCAGAAAGGTGGCATCCCAGGCGTGGCTGGCTGTGTAGAACACGCCACAATGATCTGGGACGCAATCCAAAAAGCAAAAACAGAAAAGAGAGACCTGGACGTAGTGTGGCTTGATCTGGCAAACGCATATGGATCTGTGCCCCATGAGATGATACAGTTGGCTCTTGAGATGTACCATGTGCCAAAGAACATCCGCGACATGCTCAAGAAGTACTTCAATGGCTTCTCAATGCGGTTCTCTACCAAGGAGTACACAACAGACTGGATCAACTTGGAAGTGGGTATTGCAATGGGCTGTGCAATTTCCCCAATACTGTTCGTGCTGGCAATGGAACTCATCTTGAAAGCAGCAACAAACAACGCGAGACAAACAGACCTTGGCGATGGATACAAGATGCCTCCTCTCAAGGCCTTCATGGATGACACTACAGTGATTTCATCCAGAGAAGACGAGACACGTCATGTGCTGGAGAGGCTGGACGACATAGTTGCCCTCATCCAGAATGAAGTTCAAGCCAAAGAAATCACGGAGTCTCTCACTGAGGAAAGGAAAAGTGGCCGGATCTGTGGTCTTCAGTGTTGCCAACCAGGCCATTCCAACAGTCACAGAAGAACCAGTCAAGAGCCTTGGAAGATGGTATGATGATACGCTGAAAGACACACAAAGAGCAAAAGAAACCAAGCAGATGGCGGAGGAAGGCTTGGAGACCATTGACCAGTGTGGGCTCCCTGGCAAATACAAGGTCTGGTGTCTGCAGTTCATGCTGATACCAAAGCTGCTATGGCCTCTGATGATATACGACATCTGCCACCAGCATAGTGGAGGCAATGGAAGCCAAAATCAACAAGTTCACAAGGAAATGGCTTGGTGTCCCACCCTGTCTGACTGACATAGCGCTGTACTGTCGCCAAGCAAAGCTGAAACTACCACTGAAATCCATCCTGGAGGAATACAAAGCAGGAAGATCAGACTTCAAAGCATGCTGGAGGACTCAGGAGACAAGGTGGTAGAAGCAATCAAGCCCCAGCTGAAGACAGGCAGAAAATGGAAAGTTCAAGAGGCGATGGATTCTGCAAAAGAAAGTCTCAAGATCAGAGAAATAACAGGACACACACAGACCAACAGACAAGGACTGGGGGTGACCAAAACTGAATGGTGTCAAAGGCCAAAGGAAAAGCCAAAAGAGACATGATGATTCAGGAGATGAGAAAAGAAGAAGACCAAAAAGACTCCAAAAAGCAGTCCAGCAGAGCCAGCAAGGGCAATGGACAACGTGGGAGAATGCACTCCAAAGAAGTCTCACTTGGAATGACATTTGGCACATGGCCCCTCTCAGGATCAGCTTCATTCTCAGATCTGCATATGACCTTCTGCCCTCAAATGCAAACCTGGTGAAGTGGGGGAAAACAGACGATCCTGCATGCCCCCTCTGCCATGAAAAACAAACAGTGGAGCATGTCCTAAGCTCATGTAAAGTAGCCCTGGCTCAAGGAAGGTTACACATGGAGGCACAACCAAGTGCTCAAAGAGATTGTACAAGTAGTCTGGGCTAGTACCAACACCACAAAAGGGGAAAATCAGGACTCCAAAAGCACCCGCAACATTCTTCACGGCAGGAGGCAGCAAATCATGGCCAAGAACAACAGTGCCACTCGAAACATGCAGGCAGAGTCTGCTGGATTGGGGCAGATGACTGGGAGTGCACTGCAGACCTCCAGAATGGAAGAGTCACCCAGAGATCATCAGCAAGAGTGGCATGAGACCAGACAAAGTAGTCCACTCTCAGTCAACCAAGCAGCTGATCATGATCGAGCTCACGGGCCATATGAGAACAGAATGGAGGCAGCTCAAATCTACAAGACTGAAAAGTATGCTGAATCTGGCAAACAGCCTGAGGAGAGAAGGCTATCAGGTCAAAGTCCTCACTGCAGAAATTGGAGCTAGGGGGTTTGTAGGAACGTCTGCATACAGCCTCATGAAACAGCTCTCAGTTGCAGGAAGGAAAAAAACAGAGCCCTGAAAGCAATGGCAGAAGCGGCAGAGAGGTGTTCAAGCTGGATCTGGTCAAAGAGGAACAAAAGTGAACTTCATAAGGCTTAATTTCCCTACAAATATCAGGTGTCCCTGTGGCTCAGGGGTTTAAAGCGCGAGTCATTAAGTGGAAAATGAGCATGTCCAGAGGTAAAGGGTTTCGAATCCCAGCCATGGCTCGTCCCAAGAATGGGAAAAAAAAGGGGGCAGCAGAGGACATCCGGAGTCATGAACCCGGGGTGTGGCCCAACCCCCCTAGAGTGTCAGGAGATAAGGGCCGAAACATTTGCTTGAAGGGGGGCTTCTCTTCTGAGGACCCCTCTGTTTGCCACGCTCTCCACGAGTTTCTTTCTACCAAAAGACATCGCCGTCACACAGTTTCGGAAAGCCTGCAAAAGACGCTGGGGCTGAGGACTTGTTTTTCAGCGACCGTTCCAAAATTATGAAACAACATTTGCAGCCAAAATGATGACGAGAATATCGACTTAGCAGACATCGAGAAGGACGCGAAAAGGCGAATGTATCAGCAACAACGAAAACAGCTCCCAAAACTTCCAAAAGTCGGGCTGAAACCCACGAAACGCGTCGCTGACTACGACATGACATCCAGCCGAGGCGAACCTTTGGTGGCAAGTCAAAGATGCTGCCAACGGTATTATCATCTACACCACCAACACCAACCCCCAGCTGCTCTGGGGACGGGGCAGTCCAAAATCTTTGGTGATGGCACTTTTAAAAAACCTGTCCGAAACATTTCCTATCAAATATACACACTTAAATGCTTTGAAAAGGGACAATATGTGCCTTGTGTGTTTGCCCTCCTGCCATCAATCTTTGGATGTGTACAAGCACATGTTTCGACACATCAAGGCACTGTGCGTCGACCATGGCCTTGACCTTCAACCGGACGAAATACATCTTGACTTTGAGGAAGCCAACTATACAGCTGCCAAGAGAGCTGGCCCCAAATTGCGATAAAGGGTTTGTCATTCCCACCTGGGCCATCATGGCACCGGAAGATCGTCTCCCTAGCCTGGGGAATGACTACAGAGCAGAGGATTCTGAAGTCGGAAGGCTGGCTAAAAAAAGATTTCTTCGGGATGATGTTCATCGACCCACAGGATGTTCAGGACACCTTTGCTTTTTTACTTTCTGGATGATATGCCCGATGATGAAAAGGTGCAATAGGTTTTTTTTCTGATTTACATGTTGAATACTTACGGGGAGATCAAAGCGAAAATTCCCGCCTGAAATTTGGGCTTGACCCAGATTCCAAGTGCCAACCGGACAACAAAAGCTGCGAGTCGTTTCATCGACCAAATTTTTTTTGACTGCTTCCATTATGCACCATCCTACTATCTTTGAACTGATTGGAAAACTAAAGATGTCAAGCAAACTCCTACATCAAAATCAACACTTTGAATGCTCGTACCGGCCGGATGCGATGCCGCCGATGAGGGGGGCAAGGCGCCTGAAGCTGCAAGAGATGATCGCCCCCCGAGCCCCAAGTTTCAGAGAGGTACACTTGCCCGAAAAGACATTCTTAAAAGGATGGCTTGGAAAAACCTACCAGTGGTGGTGTAGATTTACTACTTTTAGAAGAGAGGATCGTGTAAATGTGTAAATATGTGAACTAACTTTTATGCCGTTTTCAAGTTTTAAGATCTGGTGGACAGAGGCCAGCTGTAAACACTTCTCTTTGAAAATTTTTACTGTTCGGAAAATAAATTTGTGAGTATAATAACGATTTAGTGTTTTGTGTGAGGGTGTTTTCGTGTCGGCGTGGCGGGTGTGTATATTTGTGTGTGGGTGTGTGTGTATGTGTGGTGTGTGTGTGCGCGTGTGTGTGTGTGTGTGTGTGTGTGTGTGTTGTGTGTGTGCGCGCGCGTGTTGTGTGTGTGTGTGTGGCGTGTGTACGTGTGTGGTGCGTGTGTATGAACAGAGGGGATTCCAGAGCTGGGGCGTGCTGATCTAGATACGGCGCTGCCAGCCCCTGGCACTCACCGCTCAGCGGTCAGATTACCGCCTGTAGCTGGCACCACTAAGAGCAGCCTACAGCCAGTTTTCGCCTGCCGTGAGATTCGATTCGTCCAGCCATGCGCGCTTTCTGTCATAGTATGGAGACATCATCGTACATGACTTGCGCGCTTTTTATCATACGACCGAGATTCGCTCTTTATAGCAATTGGGGTAATGCGCGCTAACCGGACGCTCCCATATATTGGTGGCCAGAATCAATCATTCAGTTTTCCCCTTTACACTATCCAAATTGAGATATAGAATGTTTCTATCATATTAGAATATGGTAGCAGTTTCAGAAACATACTGCATACAATGGCCGCAGCATTAACACAGACATTTTTCTTTATAAACAACATGCTTGCAATCAGGGTGCATAACTACCACGAGAAAAAGCGTTCACCTTTTTGTACTCCCAGTTCTTATAGAACAGGGAGTACTTTAGAATGGGAACGAAGAAATGCTGTCTGTGTGTTTGCTGTCTGTCCATGGTCAAAATGTGTTCCACTCGCTCCAGACAAAACTACTGGGCCGATCTTCCTGAAAATTTGTAGGTATCTTCATTATGCGCCACGGATGATGCCCGATGTTTTAGTTTACCGCTATAGCCGTTACTAACGGCTGTAACGGCCTGTAACGGTTTTTCTTCTTTATGGAATATCTCAGAAAGTACTTGCCCGTCTTTGTTTTAAATGAGCAGGTACGTTCATAATGGGTCACGGATGATGCCCGATGTTTTAGTTTACCTTGTTATAGCGTTACTAACGGCTGTAACGGCCTGTAACGGGTTTTCCTCTTTATGGAATATCTCAGAAAGTTACTTGGCCGATCTTTCTGAAAATTTGTAGGTATGTTCAGTATGGGTCAGGAATAATGCCCCATGTTTTTAGTTTACCCGTTATAACCGTTACTAACGGCTGTAACGGCCTGTAACGGGTTTTCTTCTTTATGGAATATCTCAAAGTTTGGCCGCCTTTATGAAAATTAAGCA
>JAMYXO010000363.1:0-50706 GCA_033310375.1 Conus canariensis | reverse complement strand
GGCCGTCGGGAACTGCCGTCTTGACCCCCCCATGAAGGGGGAAGCCGTTGTCACCCGGGCAGGTGTACCTCCTGTCTAGGGAGGTCCGAGCCAAAGTGAGTGTTGAGGGCGTTGGCCCTCTCAATCACCAGGATCTCAACCCCTTCGTCACGGTCGCACCGACGGCAAACGCGGCGGATTTAAGAAGAACAGGGAGAAAAAGGGGAAAGGGTTGAAAGGGAGACAAAAGAAAGAAAAGAACCGTTAAGAAAGGCAGAAGACAATGGAAAAAAGGTGGGTTATATTTGTCTGGGCCCTCACCCTAACCTTTCTGACATGGGAGCCCTACCAGGGGCATAATTCCTACCACGTAATGCTTGGCAGTCAGCAGCTTGGCTATACAGGCCTAGAGCATTGACAACAACTAACCATCGGTCGAGTATTGTGCCCCCGTCAGCAAAGTCTAAAGACACTGACCACGCAAACCTCCGCCACGGCAAGGTTGCAACCCCGGAGGGGATGAATGGAGGGGAGAAGGAGAGACACCTACCCGACGAGGCGGCCGCGAGGGGGGGGGGGGGGGGGGAGTAAAAGAACACGAAATCTTGAGGGGAAAAAAGAGACAATGAACCTTCAGGAACGAAAACCCTTGGGGACATGCAAAGGTCAGCAGATATTAAAGGTCCGGCTTTGTTGGAGGATGAAGGGGGAAAACCCCTTCTTTTTTAAAAAAGCCACAAAACATGGTGCGAATGAGGTGAGGGAGGGGCCCGAAATTGTAGGGGGGGGCGTAAAAACTTGGGGTCAGGGGCTGGCGTGAGGAAGTGCACTGAAACCCTACAGAAAAAGGACAAAAACATAGGGGGGGAGGTATTGTAAGGTGGGGGATACTTAGCCTGTTGGGGGCAGTCTGTGAGGAGACACGTCACCTGTGGGGAAAAGACACCGGACTTAAAAGAACACAAAACCCTGTGGGTGAAAACACTAAGCCTTATGGAAAGTAAAAACGAAAACCTATGGTGAAAACAGTCGAGAAAGGGGAACAATTCCTTGGAGGAAAACCCTAAGCCTTAAGGAAGTAAAAAAAAAAAAACCTATGGGAAAAAAGATTACTTAGCTTTGGGGAGGAAGAAATGACAGTCCGTGAGGGGAAACGTCCAAAGCCTAATGAAAGAGGCCAAACACCATGGGTGGGGGGGGGGGACACCCAGTTTTACACAGCCGAAAGCCAGAGGGGGGCGGGGGGGCGAAGCTTTGTTGGGGACATAAAGCTTGTATGCGACATATAGGCTGTGCGGGGGAAGGGCACCAAAGCCAGAAAAGAGAAACAAAACCTTATAGGGAAAAAAAGAACGATGCCTCATGGGGACATGAAAGGCCTGGGGTTGGGGAGGGGTAATGTTACATGACCCTTCAGTTGGAGGCACGAGAACCGTGTGGGGAAAAGACACTAAACTTTACATAAAGGGGAAAAGGCATCGGAAGAGGAAATAAAACCTCTGAAAGGATGGGCACTATCCCTCCTCCAAAGACAATGCCCCTTTTGTGGAAAAAAACCCTCAACCAAAGATACTAAAAACCCTAGAAAGGAAATGCTAAAAATACTTTTGAAGAAGGGCTTGTCTATAAAGGATTCACAAGTTGACGCCGACTACCATGTCGCATTCTGTGAATTAAAGGATATCAGTCGGGAGGTACAAGGTGCGCAAGGAAATATTTTAGGAACCGGTCAAAGAACTTGCCCGCTTCCCGCCTCAGCTCCAATCGTGCATCTGAAAACTGCGTCCATGTTTCAGTCCCCAAAAATCATGAACCCCTGCTCATTGCTCGGCGAACTTTGTGCCTTTCCAGAGAAATTCCCTCTGGTCCCCTGTCTTGATCCTTGTTCTCCGAATAGCTTGAAACCAAAGCAACTTGTGAACGTATAATGTGATGCTAAACCTGTGGAGGTACGCGGAAGCGTTGAAACTTAGACAAGAAAACCCGTGGGAAGGGGTGGGGGTGGGGGCGGGGTGTCGGAGGGTAAAAAACCCTTTGGTAGGACAAAACCTACAGAAAGAAATTTAACTGCTGGGGCCGGATTGTGTGTGTGTGTTGTGTGGTGTGTGTGTGTGTGTGTGTGTTGTGTGTTTGGGTGTGTGTGAGGGGCGGTGAGGGTGGGATGGGAAGAAAACTTATGAAAGGACATTCAAAGAGGCACATAACCTGGGGAAAAAGGGGGGGAGTGGACCCCCGGTTAGAACGGGCACAAAAACCCTGACGATCGGTGGGTGGGGGGAGGGTTAAGAAAGAGACTCGAACCTGTCTAAAAGAGTGAAACCCTGTGAGGGGGGAAACCTAATTTCTGGAAGTGGACTGAAGTCACGGCGGTGGCGGGGGGGAGAACACCAAACTTACAGAAAGGAACATCAATGTTTTGGGGGTTTAGAGGTCGCCGAAGGAAGGCCAAACGAAAGCAGGTTGGCAAAGGACGCTAAACTTTACAGAAAGAGGCTAAAACAGGGAGAAACGGGGAGGAGGTGGAGGGAAGACACCCCGCCTTTACAGAAAGGACACAAAACCTAGGAGGAGCACGAAACCCTTTACAAAGTGCAGTAAAGAAAGAACGGGTGGGGATGGGGAAACTAAGCCTTCGGAAGAAAGAAAAAAACCTTGGGGGGAGGTTAGAGGGGGGGGAGGGGGGCCTAAGCCTTCAGAGGAATCAAATCCCGGGATGAGGCTGCGTTCCTAAAACTTATGGACACAAAATGGGCGGGGGAGGGGGGGGAGAAGACACAACCCTTTGTGGAGGTCGAAATTCGGTGCAAAACCCAGGGGGAACGGGCAGACACCAACCGACAAACAAAATTTTGATGGACGAGGACTCAATCTTAGAAAAAAAGGACACGAAAACTGCTGGAGAGGTTGGTGTGTGTATGTGTGTTGTGTTGTTGTATTTATTATATTATTTATATATATATTATATAATTATGTGTGTGTGTGTGTGTGTGTGTGTGTGTGTGTGGTGTGTGAGAGAGAGAGAGAGCGATGCACGGGCGAAGGAGGGTGGGATGGGGAAAAGAAACAGTATTTTGAAAGAGGACGGAAACCCTGTGGGCAACGAAGGAACCCCGAAACCTTACAAAAAACTTTGAAAGTACAAAAAGTTGTGGGACAGGAAGAGACACCGAACCTTGGTGGGAATCAAGACCCTTTTGGGGGTACGGTGGGGAAAGTGCACCGAACTTTGAAATGAACGCAAAAACCCTGCGGGTGTAAATAGAAACTGAACCTTATAAAACGAGCAAGGTTACCTGGGGTAGTGGGGGAGGGGGGGAAAAAGGGAAGACACCGAATTTATCCAAACAGGACATGAAAAGCTGTGCGGGGAATAAAGATACTTGCCTTGTAGAAAGGGAAGGGGTGAAGCATCCGAACCTACTGAAATGGGAACAAACCCGAAGGGGGAGGGGAGAAGGGGGAAAGGCTCCATTCCTTTACAAAGAGAACAAACCCCTTGTTTAGTGTAGGGGGGGGGTGGACATTTTTGCAGAAAGGTGTGAACAGAGGGGCCGGGATTGGGGGGGGGGGGGGGGGGAGGGGGGCATGCGACACAAAACCTTATAGAAAGACTCGACTATTTGGGGAGGTGTGGGGGGGGGAAACATCGAACCCCTTCTTAGAAACAGGAACCCTGGGGAGGGGGTTGTGGCGAGGAGGAGGGAGCTTTACCAAAAACCCCCCATAAAAGAGGAACCAAAACCTGTGGGAAGGGGGGGGGGGGGGGGGGGGGGGGGGGAGAGAAGGACGACTAATCATATGGAAGAGAAAAAGACACGCTGTAGTTGGTTAAAAAAAAAAAAATATAAAAAAAAAGAAAAAAAAAAAATTAAGCCACTAAACTTTTAACAAAGGAAATGAAACCTGGAGGGCAAGGGGGGACAGATGGAGGGAGCGGACCCGGCCTTTGGGGGGGGGGGGGGGGGGGGGGAGAGACATTTAACCCTTGAAACATGAAAACCCTTAAAGATGTTTAAAGAAAGGTACGGTATCATGAGGGTCATTTGACTCGAGTATACAAAACACATATGCAATCTGAAACCTTAAAAATGTAAAAAAAAAAAAAAAAAGCCAACTAAATCGTATAAAAAAAAACAGTTCACCTCTTTAAAAAACTGAAATTCACAGAACTTGCAATTTCTAAAAGCTCACCAAGGGACATCTTATCAAATATTTTCCTTGATCCCAATGGTCATACACTCGTCAACACATGTTAAGAGTGTTATACACAATGCTTGCAAAACAATGGGGGCGATCTTCTCCTTTTAAAAGGAAAATGAGTAAGATAATATGTCCAATATGCAGTTACTTAAAACACATTCTTCTTTCCCGGTTTTGCAAACCGAAGGTAACCATTCGGACAAGTCTGGCAATACCTCTGGAGTTTGTTTTCCGATTCCATTTCCAATCATCTTGCTAACGTTTCTTTACAAATTTTTTTAGCGGTTTAGTCCGGAAAGGAAACCCCGTGGATCGTGACAGGTCTTTAACGCTTTCTTTGCTTGTTTGTCCGCTGTCCTTGCCCGTAAAGCGTGGCTGGGCCCACCAAAACCACAATTCCTTATCTACCGGGGGGTTCATTTTTAAAAGTTTAAAATGGATATTAATTGGATGGTCCAAAGTTGACGATTTAAGAGTTGTTGAGCTGGGAGGGAAAATCAACAACTGTAACAAAAGACTTTCGAGATGAACTTTGCAAGTCTTTTAAGCCAAAGTATAGCGCTTCAAATTCTGCAGTTAAAATAGAACAATGGTCTTTAGCGTAAGGAATGGAATGGCCCGGGAGTTCGATGCTGCAGTAACTTTCTCTTCCGTTTGGAACCAGTATTGGAAAGTTCGCGTTTTCTTTCTTTTCTAAAAAAAAAAAAAAAGTGTTTATAAATTCGGACTTGTTTCTTTTTTATGCGAGGGAGAAAAAATCTATTTGTGGGTTCCAGTTTCCATGGCGGAAAACACGGCAACGCAAGGTCAACATCCACTAAATTTATGAAACCTTTTAAATAGTCCTTTTTCTGGCCAAAAGGAGGGGTAACGTAAATGCTTCAAAGGCTGGCGGTGGGGCTCAAAAACACAAGGTGGCGGTTCCTGGGTAACCTTCAACTTTAAATAATAATTCTGGAGTTTAGTACGACGGAGGTTAAAGAGGGAAAAACCCTGAGAGGAGGAGGGAAGGGGGGGGGGGGGGGGGGGAAAACACCGAATTTACGGAAGTTGCACTGGGGGTGGGGGTGGGGGGGCGAGAGGGAAAAGAACTTTAGAAAAAGGCATAACCGTTGGGGTAAGAGTACGCCGAACGGAAGGAACAAAAGCGGAGGGGAAAAAAGGACATAGATTCACAAAAGGACATTAAAGCCAGTGAAGGGGGGAGGGAAGACATCACCTTATAGAAAGAAGAAAAGCCTACGAGAAGGAGTACTAAACCTTTTGGAAAACGACCGTACAGAACAAGGAGCTGGGGGATGAGCCCCAAGCCCCACAAAAGTCAGAGGAAAACCCTTGGATGTGGGTGGGGAACAAGCCTTACAGAAAGATTTAAATCCAGGGGTGGGAGTAACAAACTTTAAAAGGGAGGGAAAAAAGCGGGGGAGGGGGGGGGGCACTGATTCTTCTGAAAGGACATCCGTGGGGGGGGGGCGAAGACGTCCAAAATTTGGGTACAAACACGGGGGAAGAAAGGAGGGGGCCGGAGCGGAAGGAATAGACACTGAACCTTACAAGAGACCAAACCCTTGACTGACACTTTGAAAGGAGGGCACCAAATGCGAGGGGTATTGGCGGGGGTCGGCAGGGGTGGCGGTTTGTAAGGGGTCGTGGAGGGTGGGATGGGAAGAAACATTGTGTTTACAGAAAGAGGGAAAGAAACCCTGTGGCAGAGATTAGGACAGAACCTTACAGAAAGTATACACAAAACATATGGGGCAGGAACGCATGAATGTTAAGAAAACAAAACCTTTGGGGGTGAGGAAGGTGACGTCACGGGGTCGTTTTGAATTTTTCGATGGTCAACGCAGGGAAATGAGTTCTTCTGTTAATGGTTTTATTGTTCCCTAGTCACTTTTAGATATGTCTATACTCCCATATTCCTTCAATTCCCTTTCTTCTAAGGTCAGGGTTCTTTATAGTGGTTTTACGTTGATTTTTAACTTTTCCTTCTACCTTTTGGGTTGCACATTTTTGGGTAGGAAACTTTGCTTTTCGCAACCCGCTTTTTTTTTTTCTTCCCCTCCTTCCCTTTTTCTTTTTTTAGGATATGTGAGCCACCCGGGGCCGTCCTCCCCTCACCCCCCACGTTCTTACCTTTTCTTGTAACTGGGTTTTTTTTGTTGTTTTTTTTTTTGGGGGGGGGGGTGAAATCAAGTACCAGCCAACTAGAGGGTCTGTTTTTTCATTGCTGTGCAGTCCGTGGGTTTCCCAACTTCCCTGAGACAGACTGGTGTGTGAAATGCTCAGTGTAGGTTTTTTTGGTTTGGTTTGGGAGCGGGGAGAAGCGGGGAGGAAACTATAAAAGGCATCTGGCCCCCACCTCCGCCGCTCCAACCGGCTGAAGCCGGTTTGCTGTTGCTCCGCCGGCTTCCCAGAATGCCTATTTTATGTTTCTTTAGTAAACCTTTACAAACATACATAATGTGTAGGATTATCGTTTTTTAAACCTAATTTAGAAAAACTTTTGGCTTTGTTTTTGTTTAACCTTCGTTTTTCTTGACGTCTTCAATAACATTTTCACGCATACATTATTCAAATGCGTTCTGTCTTTCAGTGTAAAACTACAGTCTTTAAATTGCTCTCTAAAGTCTTTTAAAACGAGTTTAAATTTTTGACTAAAATCCCCCCCATTTCCCGCATGTCTTCCATGAAAAGCCATTTTTGACAAAGCGGTTTCTTTTTTTGACTTATCCTTTTTCTGCTAAAATCATTATAATAAAATAGGGCGGTTCCTTCAAACTTCTAAAGAAATTTTTCTAAACACTCACTCGTTTATTGCTGGATCAACTAAAATTGTCTCATCTGTCCATATAAACCTTCGTCGGATTTGCTTTGTTCCCATTAAGTGTTGGGCAGAAAATTACTATATGATCAAATTATAACGATAAACTGTATAGGTCGGGACAAATATTGTTTTTCCCACAAACCGTCTGTCCCAAATCAGTGAACAATGAGGGGGTTTTTGTCATAAGTTTAACCGGCATTACACCAAAGTCGTCTGCCCATAGTTTTAAAACAAAATTTTTATTATCCAGTTATTGTTTTTTCAATCTCTGTCAAAACTTGTTCAGTTAATAAAAACCATAAGGCCCAAATGGTAAGATTAATCCAGTTTCAGTTCTGTAAGTCGTTTTATTTAAATAATATCAATTTTTTGTTGCTTGTGTTATGACCTTAAATCCTCGCCATTGTAAAGAACGCGCAGTAACTTTAGTTTGTAACGTCAAGTTTTGCGCTAATAAGATCCTCCATAAGGTTGTCCTGACCCCACAGCTCCATTTTTGCCCATCTTTTAAGACAGAAATTTTTAAATTCATTGTGAAGGTTCCTAATTTTGTGGTGGAATAAAACTGTAATTTTGTAAAGTTTTCTTTTAAAACCGATTCTCTTCTGTGGGGGGATGTACTGTTTGTCCCCAAAGGCTTTTTTCGATCTCTTCCGATGTTGTCCTCTGGCATAAGACTTACATGTAAAGGGCCGGAGTTAATGCTTTTTGAAACTTTTTTGACGGTCAAAAAATGTAATGGGCTTACGATTCAAATTTTTGTCCCATTCAAATTGGTTCTAAGTGCCATTTGTTGTATTTTTCGAACATTTTAATTCAACTGACCTGTTTTTTCTTCTGATTCGTTAGTTGTTCTAGTTTAGGAAACTTTTGTTGTCGTCAACCTCTTTTGCGTTTATATAACCATCTTTGTTATAAAAACCCCTTAAAGTGCCTACTCACCTTTTTGGGGTTCAAAGGCCTAAGTCTGCAAGGTCTTTTATTCTAAAAGGACACACCTCTCAGGCGTAATGTACCCCCCGAATCGTCTGGTCCACGGACATTTTTTAAAACAAGTATTATTTTTTTCTAAAACAATGTGCGGTTATACTTTCACGATTTCCCCTGTTTTATCTGTGATTTTTTATTAAATGATCTGACCCTCCCAAAGTAATTTTAAACTGTAAATTGGGAATCGTATAATTTCATAATCGAATTGCAGCTTTCCCTGATGGGAGCTCTTAAAAACATTGAGGGCCTTCCATAAATAAGTTTTACAGTGTCAGCTCATCCAAATGCTGAGTAATGGTTAAAGGCAAGATTTGAGGGTATTTCCCTCAAAGTAGTTTCGTTGGTGCCTCTAAAATTTTGTGGCTTGTGTTTTAAGCCAACATTTTAGCTAGCTCTACATCAAAAAAGTAAAGGACACTTTTTGGTTTGAATGTTTCTTGTTTTTGATTTGCATGTTAGTTTGGGTAATGTCGAAGTTATCATTGCTTCTTTTAGCGGCAAAACCCGTAAAACCATCAGGTTGGTTAATGGAATTACGTCTCTTTCTGTCAGTTTTGAATCTCTTTTCCTCTTGGATTGACTTTATTAAACCCTCGACTTTGTAGAATATTTCATGGAGGGCGCCCTTTGGGTTCGCAGTTTATTTAATAGCTATTCTAAAAACGAAAGGACTGTCAGTTGTTATTGTTAAAACATTTTTAAAAAACAAATTTAAAAATGAGTGCATTCAAATATCTAAGCAAAATTTCTGTTGGACCGCACACTCTTAAAAATTAACAACGACACCCTGCATTCGGTCAGTTGCGCCTTAAAAAATAAAGGTTAGTACTCCATGGACGTTTCTTAACCCTCCTATCAAAAACGTACATCGCGAAAGTGGGTTTCAGTCTCCGATCAGTTTTTTGAACCGTTAAACTTTGCTGTGTTTTGTGCATCAATGGGTGTGGGTGTGTTATCTGATCTTTAAATCATCCTGACCTTTGGTGGGTGTGTATAGTTTCTTTTATTACACCTTAGACGTATTTTATAACTGCAAGCGCCATTACCAAATGACAAAACGTTTAATCCATTTCGCACAGAATAGATTACAAGGTTTTGAAAGGATCGTAACGAATTTGTTTGACCCAAAGGACGACTTTTAGACAAAAGTTGGATCTAATCATGGTTTGGCATCTTTATTTGGGGTGCTAGAAAGTATAACTAGATTGGAATCCTCCTTCAATTTTCTCTTAGGCACAAATGTTCACCTCGGGCCTAGAGCAAGAGCTAAAACAGCTGGACAACATTTTTTTGGATACTTCTAAATGGTCCAACTAGGGGGAATAAACGAATAAACGACTCCATTCGTCTTATGTTGGTGTTGCTGGTTCGCAAGCACAACGGATAACAAATTGATCCCCTTTCTACTGGCTTTGAGCCCAAAACCGTATTTAGCAAATTTTGAGGTTCTATTATTCTGCAATTGTTTTGCCTTCAAGTATTAAAAGGTCCAAATGTTTTGCAATACGCAAGTGGGAAGTTGCTTTGTGTTGGCATGGTTTTTCATGCTGTTCTGACTCAGACTTCAGATAGGAACAATAATAAACTATAATAATGAAATCCTTGTGGCTGGTAAAGAAAAAAAGGTCGGAAAAAAAAAACACATAAATTCGCCAGCAATAGCTAAAAAAGAAGCCCCCCCAATCCCGGCCCCCAAACCCCCCATTCAAAATTCCTTGTGGCCCCAAGAAAATAATGACCATGAAATGAAAAGACAGCACTTGTTATTGGTTTAACTGCCCTAGGTTAATTGGTCTTTATCTTACTATAAGTAACCAACTATTAAGACAACTAATGCCATAGTGCTAGCCTAAGCCAAACTACTTTTTTTGCGGCAGACAAAAGCCAGCTAAACGATCCCTCCTATTTACCAGGCAAAGAATCTATTGCTTTACTGGTAATTTTTTTATAAACTTGCAAGATGTCAAGTTGTTTTTTCCCCTGTTTATTGTGGTGTCCTGGGGCAATGCTCCCCCCCCGCCGCCTGTAATAGCCAACACCTGTTTATTGCAAATCTAAGGCTTTTATAACGCTCGTAATGTGACACCTTGCTCTCTAAACAGTGTTCTTATTCGTTTTGCAAGGTGTGTCTTCTATAAATTCTTTGGTTTGTTCCTTTCTTATTTGCTACTTGAGTTCGTAATGTTCTCGGTTGTAGAAGCCTTCTGTCTTGTGATTCTTTGTTCAAGATCTTTTAGTCTTTGTGTTATTTTTCTTTAACCCAGGCCTAAGTTGGGGTTTCCCCGCCTCAACTAGTTTTTCTTTTTCTCTTTTTATATGTCATCTAGTTCACCCAGTTTTGCTAAATTGTTTGTTAATTCGCCTTGTGCTTTCAAAGCTGTCAAGGGCCGTTATTTCTTCATGGTGGGCGGATCGTCATAGTTTTTAATAGTTTCTTTGAAAAACTGGTTTTATTTTTGTCTGCGTTGGGCTTAAATTTAAAGGGGTTGTTTTGTATTTGGTTATCTGTTGGGGTTCTTTGTGTGTTTTGAAGTTTAGCAACGCCTATGTTAATCTTCGCGGTTTAGCAATGCCAAGGCGATTTTGATCGCCCACGAGCCTTTGTCTAATTGTGTCTTTGCTAAAAATTTGATGGGTCGGTTTAGTTGTAAGTGAACAAGTTGTCCTTGCTCGTTTTTCCAAGGTCCTCTTTTGTTTCAAAAATTAGGGTTTAAATTCGGGGGTTTTGGCCTAAACTTTGTTAAAATGATTTGACCTTACTTTCGGTTAATTCACGCCGCAATGATTGTAATGGAGTGTCAAAGGCGTCATTTCACTCATGTCGTCCCGGTCAAAAAAATAATAATCTTCTTCTGCCATGTTTTTAAATAATTAATTTTTATTTTGTTTTATAAAAAAAATGTACAAGCTATGGTTGTTCTTGCCCGCATAGAAGATGAAAGAGCCCTTTGGGTGGGGAAAATAAACGATTTTTTGTTAAAATAATCCTTCTCTATTGTTAGATCAGATTCTTACTGTCAAATTTCCGCCTGGAGCAGATGAATGATTGTGGGGGGATCGCCCCCGGCTTTATTTTTAAAATAGAATTGATTCAGCAACAGCGTAAAAAGGCAGTTGTACGAATTGGGCGGGCAATGTTAAGAAAATTTTTAAAATTGGGGCAAGAATATTTTTCTTTACACAATGCAGCATATTTCTAATCTATTTGTTTATGGCTAAAACCCATATGAAAGGGCCGATCTTGCGTTTAAGAATCGAAAATAACGAGCACTAAAAACACGAAAGACGCCGAAGATGCTAAAAAACGGTAACAAGTATGAAGCTGTAAGTTTTGCGTTTGGAAACGCTTTTCTATCCCCCTTTGGGTTTTGAGTTGTTAAAAAAGCGCATGCGCCATACTTTCAGGAGTTTAAAAACGTTGTCTTGAATAATTTTAATGAATACAAAACGTGTCATTAGAAGAAGCATGATTCCAGTACGCATTTTCGACTTCGTTAGAGTTTGACATTGTTAGCAACCCTAACTTGCAAGGCTGATTGAGCAAACAATTCAGTCAAAATTAGCAATATATTACGAAAAGAGGATTATCATACTAAATTCCTAAAAAACAGGGCGCACAATATGGAAACTTTAGTTTTAGCGCCGCGCAAGATCCCTTAAAGGTATTTTATTGCTTGTGTGAGATGAAGAACCATTCAAAAGACAAAGTGAAAAGTTTATAATCTAAAATAACGAAAAGTACAATGTTAATTGAGGGTGTCCTAACCAGTTACGGTAGCGGGCTTAAACTTATCATCATTTTGTGAAAAAGGGAAAAATTTTTTGGGCGGGGGTGTTTAGAAATCCAAAGTAGGGACCTTGTTCTAAGATCTACACCTTCACAGTGTTGACTTGATGATATTTAACAACGAAATCGGTTTATGGTTGCCTAAGGTCAACAGAAGATAATCAGTTGCCATGGGAGTGGAGAGAACAGTTAAAAGTTTAATAAAATTCAAATTAAAGAAAAGAGAGTGATAACCATTAAGTACATTGTTTTTAATTATGATGCGGGCTGAATATTCAAGATAACAGTTAAAAGTATCAATACTAAATTATTTTTATTTTAAAAAAGCATGTCTGTTACGCTTATCAAAAGGCCCAAGAAGAGTTGCTGCTGCCCGTAGACAAAAAAACTTTAGATTAACCAACATTACACAAATGCAACAAAAATAGACAGGACCTTTCAAAATCAGTAAAACCAAACGAAGGTATTCTCTGTCTTTAATGCTGTTACATATGTTATCTGGGCATCGATACTAGTGCTCATCAGCAGGAACAAAGGTAGGTTTTAGCAACGGCGTGGTGCACCGGCGCTTTCCTCTAGGTGGTTTGTCTTTAACTCTTGGCCTGTGTTCATTGGCTGTAAGTGCGTCAGCAAAAAAAAAAAGCTAAACTCCAAAAGCAACAGCTTTGTTCAACTAAAAAGCAAATTAGTTTCCTTAAATGTTAATTGTGCACTTGCGACTAAACACACGGATGAAGAATTTAGTCCCACAGGTGATTTTGAGGATACAAAAGCAAAAGTTTGTCTTCAAAGAAAGGCAAGGGAACTTTTTCTCAACCAACGACCCGCCGTAAAAAGGAATGTTTAAAAAAAAAGGTAAACGAGGACTTAAACTCTGTTCTAAAAGTACTTAACAACCCAAGGGCGTTTATACTTTTTTATGAGTCCAAGCACAAAAAGACCGTTGAATTGTTCTGATTACTTTTATTTTTTTGATTTAATTATAATTTGAGTTAGAAAAGAAGTCAACAGGGAAAGATAATGAAGGTTTTCGTGAATTTTTTGAAGAATGTCGAGGAAGAGGTTTGTCAAAAGTTTAATGAGGTGTTTTAGAAGTTATTGATCCAAAAAGGTCCGGCAAGGTTGTAAGCTTTTTAAGTTCCAAGTAAACTAAAAAACCCCTCAGTTAAGAAAAGGTTAGTTGTTTTAATCGATAATAACAATAAACGAAGAAAATTAGAAGTCGGGTCTAAAACTTAAACGCGATATTCTTTTATAATGACTTAAACCCGGTTGGGCGCAACTTCTTCACAGTTTAATGAAGCCTCTGAAGCAGCTAAAATGGAGGCTTGGTTGGTCAGAGGGTGAAGTCCAGACATAGATTAAGACAAGCTAAGTTGAGCCAATTGGGCAAGGCTTACATTCCACTGCCCAACATTAGTTGCAAAGAAAGCAGTTTTGAACTTAAAAATTCAGACGAAAATGTTTTATTGGTGCGTTTGTGGCTGCATCACGTTGCCAAAAATGCGGAGGATCTAACTATTTACAGTGGGCCCCCAATAATCAACTTTAAGGCCTTGAATTTCCTATGGCTGTAGACAAAATTGTCAGTTTGAAAAACAAAATCCCCAAATAACTGTTAATGTCTACAAAGGTCTGAAGAAACCAAACCTTCTGCCAATTGGTGTAAAGAACAGTCCAACAATAGGCGAACCAACCAAAACTCATGTAGATTATCCTGAGCAGCCAATGGGTTGCATACCCTAATCGCACAATGAGTAGATTCTGTGTACTACAAAACAAATAGCAAAAAAAATTCTGTAGAAAAATTTTACAAGAATTCCGTCCGTTAAAGCTGCGAGCGAACAGTAAAAACATTGTATTAGCCCAGTTGACTGTGAACGAACTAATTACGCCCGGAGAAGGCGTAAAGTTAGTTTAAGAACTGGAAACGGTTTGCAAACTAGTCCTATGTTGTTTACGCGACTTCCGAATCACTCAATTTCCGTTTGAAGGCCAACCCCACAGAAACTTCTAAAAAGTTTAATAGCCTGAATAACAAAGATTTGCTCATTTGCCTTCATCGGGTTTGGTCGGATGGGCCCTTCAAAGCCGAATTTACGAGGACAAATGCTGCAATTTCCTTTAAAAGCATGCGCAAGTGCGTAATGCCTGTTCTAAATCTAAACTTTCTGAATATAATGGCCTGAAGACACAACAGTATGACTCAGCCACTAAATGTTGGATTTGTGGGGCGGCCTTGGTGCACCGCAGAATCAACAGTAAGAGACCATGATCACATTTGTGGAAAGTTTAGGGGCAGACAAACAAATGAATTCAACTAAAAGTTTGAACCAAAGACATGGAAGCTGCCTATTTCTTTCAAATTGCGGGTTACGATCTCCTTATAATGCAAGCGTAATGCGACTTCAGGGGTGTCATGCATTGCCAGTCATCAGAAAAGTACATGTGTTTCACTTTAATAACTTCTTTCTTCGGACTTAGCAACCATGATGGGTTCATTAGAGTCACTGGCTATGTCCTTAAAGTCCGCCCAATAAAAGAAGAATATTTTTGACCAACTTTGTTAGAAAGGGCGTTTCCCTTTGAGTACATGAACAGTTGGGAAAGGTTTGACGAAGAAAACTTCCGCCTAAAAAGGGGCGTTCTTTTCTGTTGAGGAAAGGACATCAGTGTTCTTTTTACCAGCATGCCAAGATGGTGGCGAAAGTTGAGTGTAAAACGAGGGGGACTATATGATTCTTTTTAATGGCGGTACCTGTTTGTTGGCGGGTCTTGAAAATTATAGGAAGACCTGCATGAAACATTACAGCCTGGTCCCGCCATTACATTTCTGCGCCTGGGTGAGTGGGACGCTTTCTTAAAATTTAGGGTACAATTGATTTTTGTTGACCGCCAAGCTTCAGTGATTGAAAAAAGGATTGGTGGGGGAATCTAGGCGTCGCACCATTCTGTAAAGCCAAACAAAAAAATACTTGGACAACATGTCCAAGTAAAAGGTCTAACTTCTCTGTTTTAGATGCAAAACAATTGTATGGATGGGCATGGCGCAATCATTCCATTACGCAACTTTAAAAGGTACACAGGATCAAAGCATTCAAAAGTTTTTAAAATGGCACCTTCTAGAAGCTGATCGTTTTTAAAAAAAAAGGGCTCATTCTGAAGTTGATTTAGAATATCTCAGAACTTCTGTTACCATAATGACTTCCATTTGCGGCGAAAAGCTAAAAGGTCTGACAAACCACCTAAACTTGTGCCATCTTCGTGCAAAAAAAATTATGTCTGTCTTTTACAGACTTTTAAATTTTATTTAAGCAGGTTTGAAGTTGCAGTGTTCATCTTTTTTTTAAAAGTTTTGTCAGAACAGTTCAGAAAACCATACATAATGAAGAACACTGTCTCGAACTAATCCAAGTGCTTTCGAAAAGACTTTTTTTAAGTTGATGAACAACGTGTTTTGGAAAGCTATGGAAAATCCGCACAAGCGTAAAGATGTTAGTTGGTCCCAGGAAAACGTTGCAATTAAGTTGACTTCAAAAACTATTATCAGGACTTCAGAAGATTTCATGATCAGCTTTTTGGCATAATGATGAAAAAAAAAGAAAGTCAAATTGGATAAGCCGTTTTTATTGGGTTTACTGTTTTAGAGCTGTCGAAGCTTTTGATGTTAGAAATTCTTTACGACTACTTTAAGCCTTGTTTCTGAGTCCAAAGTACTTTACACAGATTACAGATTCCTTTGTAATCGACATCCCTACTGAAGTATCTATAAAGACATGAATTAGAAGTAGCTAAGGGCATGCAGGTGGTACGACACATCTGATTATCCTAAAGATTCGCCTTTGCATTCAGATATTAACAAGAAGGTTTTAGGTAAGATGAAGGATGAATTATCTGGAGGTTGTGATCTAAGGAGTTTGTTGGTTTGAGGTCGAAAATGTACAGTCTTTTCAAGCCAAAAAAAAGTTGTTAAAAAGCAAAGGGAATATCTCGTGTGTTGTGCAATCAAGCATATCCCTGACAACTTAAAAAGCATTGTTTGACAATAAGACTTTTCATCATGACAAGTAAAACTACGATCTAATCTACATGAGATCAAACACACTGTTGTAACAAAGAAGTCATTAGATAGAACAAACACAAAACGTGTGTTTGTTAATCCAGAGTTTTCATATGCAATCGGGCATTGGAGAATAGTTATAATCATATGGGCTTATATTTTTCAGCAATCGCACGTTCAAATTATATCATCATCTAATTTAGCAAATTAATATTATTTATTAATGCTAGATGTGCTTTAATTTTTTTTGTCATTTCGCAATATTCATGTTCCCATACCATAAATCAAAATAAAAGCTTTGGGGTTTAAAGCGATTGTCTGGCGATTGTTCTAGCCAAGGATTGTCAATCTTCTCAAATACTTCTTTAATGATATACTGATACTCAAATAAATCTTGCATTAATTTTAAAGACTTTTCCTTTGTCATTTCTGCCATTTCCCTTTGAGCTTCCATTTTAAACCCAAATGTATTGCGTAGATTAAAACAGTTCGTTAAGCTTAACTATATCTCACCCAATTCAACCAAATTATTTTTCATTACTGCTAAATGCGCTCGAATTTTTTTAATATATTCCCAATCAAAATTTGAGGTTTTGTCTAGCATGGCATAATCAATCTTCTTAAATATTAGTCTAATAGCAAGATTATAATCAAATATTTCTCGCATTATTTCTAAGGACTCTTCCTTCACCATTCTTGCTTCCAGTGCCATTTTACGTAAGGATTCTTCCTTTTCCATTCTTGCCGCCATTTTAATTTAAATTAAAAAATAATTAAGCGACTGGAACTGTGTCTGGAGGGATTATCTGCAGTTCTTCCTTCACAAAAGATCTTTGAGGGGCCGGCCGTTTTGTTGTGTCAGTTTCTCGTAAATAATACACGGGTGGATTCATTTTCACAATTTTTTTTTATCTCATATGGATCAACACTCCAAAACTGGATCTGTTGCCCTGATGCGAGTGTCCCCTTCTGCTTCTCCCGGCGAATAAAGGTACCTTACTTTCAAACCAAATGGTAATAGTTTGCTTGATGAAGACTCTCCTTCAACAACATTTATTGTTTGTTTTCTGATTGCTTGTACTGGTTTTGAACCTTTAAATTCTTCATTGCGCGCAAAACTGAGGGCAGTCTTCTAACCCATTCTGTGTTGCGAGAATTGTCAATCAGCTCTCTGTGATACTGGTAGGAGAAAAGTCTTTCAGATAACTGTTAAAGTTTTCAACCAAACCCTGTGATCTGTGAACACCCGGAATGCCTCTTTTAATGGTAACTCTATGTTTTAACAATAATTGATTTACTTGACCTTTAAATTCTTTTCCATCATCGACTTGAATCATGCGAGGATAAGTTAAGGGTCCTCGTTGATATATCAGTTGTATAGCGACAGCAACAGCAGAAGCACTCTTTTGTGTTAATGGTTCCGCATCTTTGTATCTTGAAGCTATGTCAATGACTGTAAGTGCGTACTTAAATCTTTTTCGTCTAATCGTATCATGGGGTAAATATAGAAGATCCATTTGATGGGTGTCGTTTGGTGTTATATTCACAAAGTGTGGTCTCTGTATTCGTTTAGGCGCTGGTAGATAATTTGCCAAATCGCTTGTTTAGATAACCATTCTTTTGCTGTTTGTTCACTGACTCCAGCTGCTTGGCTTAGCTTTTTAATTGCTGTTATTCCCTTCCAATATCCTTTTGGCGAATAATAGATCTTGTTCATTTTTTATTCAGCCAATATTATGTGCAACAAAATACACAACGCCATGCCAACAACAATAAACAATATTTCTTGCGTCTTTTGTTTTTCTGATGGTTGATAAAAATCGCTGAATTTTGGTGGAGGCAATGTTTCAACTTGTTTGCCTGTTACTAGAAAATATTCTTTTATTGCCTGGTCAACATCTTTAAATGTGTAAGCTGCATGTCCCTGTTGTTTAAGTCTGTCGTTAATAAAATCAAAACTGCTCCATTCTTTGCTTTTCATAGGTGTCTTGTGCAGCAGCTAGTTGCTCCATAGCTCTGTTATGTCTTTTTCTCTCATCGTTATTTTGTAGTTTACTAAACGCGTAATTACTTCCGCTAAAAGCAAGCGCATTAACCACAGCGCCACCAATCATCATTACGAGTGAAGCCATTTTTATAAATGTATTTTTTTAATTTTACATATTGATACTGCCTGGAATTATTCCTTGCTTAACTAGAAAATCTTTCGTAGCAAATGAAGCTGTAATAACAGCAATCAACTTTGCTGAGTCTTCAAAGTCTAGTTTGCCAAGATCTGCTGGTTTTATTTTTAACAGGTTTTTTACCAAGCATTGTGTATCCTACACTTAGACCTCCAATAACAGCAGAATGGTATACGAGGTTAGCAACAGTTTTTTCGGTGCTCATTTTTTAAAAAAAAATAATATTTATTATTAATAAAACATGAACTGCGATGATTTACTTCCTGAACTTACAAATGATCAAGTTGATGACCAAGCTATTATGCGTCAAAAGGAAAGGCTGTATTCTTTGGCGGCGTGTGGAAAAACAAAACAGTACCTCGGAAATGAATTCAGCATAGAACAGATTCAACAGATGTCAACGCAAGACATTGTAAAGTATCACAACAGGTATGAAGCGCAACTGGGGTCAAGAATGGTAAAAAGTGTTGGGCAAACGGTTCTTAGTTTGTACACTAAACTAGTTAGTAGATTTGCTCCCATTGATTCTGAACAAGATTTTATGTATGATTTAACGCAGGATCCAGTTTTAACAAAGTCATTAGAGTCTCTAGGATGTGATCTATATTACAGATTTGGAACATTATTGTCGCCATTAATCATGGGATTAATTACTTTTAATCATATAGATTTTGTTTCCCTTCAAAATGACCGAGCCAGAAAATCAGCAGAAAACATTGATGGAGAAAGTGACCAGTAAAAAGCCTCCTCATCCTGGGCGTGTTGCAGCAGGAAAAAAATTAGCAGAGTGGAACAAACAAAAAAAATTAATGTTGCAATCACAGAATATAACTCATAATGAAAACATAACACCGCCAACGCCAACAGTTGTTTCAATGCCAGCTGTAAATACACAAGTTGATTCAAGACCTACAACACCAAAGTCGACATGGATTATTTGGATTAAAAGAGTTAGCATTTTTGGCGTCATTGCTGTTGGTGGGGGTGGTTATTACGTTTATAAAACATATAAACAACGCCAGCAAAAACCAAAGCAGTCAAAAAAATCTCAACCACTAAATACAGAAGCCAAACAAAAAGCATGCCAGAACCGCCAACAACAAAAGATCATTTTGATCCATTTCAGATGGAATAATATTTCAAGAACTTAATAAATAATAAGTGACTTGAATAAGAACTTAATAACGACTTGATGACGACTTGATAAAACTTAAATAAGAACTTAATGACGACTTGATAAGAACTTAATGACGACTTGATAAGAACTTAATGACGACTTGATGACGACTTGTTTAAGAACTTGAATAAGTACTTGAATAAGAACTTGTTAAGAACTTGATGATGACTTGTTAAAAACTTGAATAAAAACTTAAGAACTTAAATAAGAACGTGATGCCGACTTGAATAAGAACCTAGAACGACTTAATGACGATTTTTTTTCACAATTAATTGTTACATTCTTTTCCGGGGAGACAACTCCCTTCTGCCTTTATGTAGTATCTAGGTCAGACATGTCTGGCCACGGCTTACTCAACTGCACAATAGCCGAGTCGAAGCGCCGCACTGTTTCCGGGTTCGTGTCAAGTTACACATAACGGATGTAAGGGCGTCGTTTACTGCAGGCCGCCCACGCGGCATTGTATAAATTTAGCCGGCTAAATTCCCACCGGCGTCGTTTAGTACAGGCGTTAGACGTCATTGTTAAATTTAGGCGGCTAAATTCCCCACCTCAAAATAATCTTTTCCCAATTTTATGTATTAAAAGCAGCATTTTTTATATTTAAATCTAAAAGCATTTAAAACAAATATTTATTAAAAAGTAGTGACTAAAAAGTAAGGTAAGATGCACTTTGTTATTTAGCTTTTGGTGTTGTTTTAACAACTTTAAAAACAACTTTACTCTAGGCAAATAAAAACAACTTTACAAGTAGACACCATGTAATTGTAAAGCGTTTGTTTGTGTACAGTATATATATAAATCTTGAAGTTAACAACATTGGGGATATGCCTGCAGTAGTTTTAAATACTTGGTTGTCATGGCATTGAAAAGTCTAAATTTGCCCTCTTCCCTGCCCTCAAGTGATCCTTCCTACTTTCGTATTGGGTCACTGGCGCGGCTATAAACGCCCGTAAACCCAGAATATGGTCACTGGCGCGGCTATAAACGCCCGTAAACCTAAAATGGTCGCCCTGGTGCGGCTATGGGAAGGACCACTAAAATGGGGGTGAGGGGATTGCCCAAATTAGACAAATAGAAAGCAGGCAAACAAGTATAAAAGTATACTACTGTTGGAGGCATATTCCAAAACCCTTCACATCTGGCCGTGTTATATGTGACCCTCTGGGTCTGGCTTGGGGCCCTAGGGCGCCATAGGGTCTCAAGTGAGATCCAGAGGTGATCAGTAATGCGGCCAGATGTGAAGAGTTTTGCAGAAATTTATTTTACATTTGATGAATGTATGCGTAAAAATGATGTTTATTGATCAAGAACTTAAGTCCACAATCCTCAGTCTAAAGTTTCTCGAGACCATTCCTGGTCTGGCGAACCCTTTCGGTGGGAATCCTGAAGTGTTCCTGGTCACTTCGTTGTGACGTGCGTTTTGGTACCGGCCTGCCTGCCCTTCGCATGGGTCGAGGCAGGAGACGCTGGTTGTCCCACCTTACCCTCTCCATCCCGCTCACAAACCGCTGGTATAGTACTGTTCCGTATGGTTTGTTGTTTAGAATGTGTATTTTTCGCGGTCGGAAGTCAGGAAATTGAGGTTCCGGTCATAGCCCTTAGCAAATGATAGGGCGTGTACAGTTTCATATAAAATGCGCGTTATTCTTACAAAACCCCCGTTATTGTGAATTGCAAGACCATTTATTTTGAGAGTTCTGGGGACCAAGGTGGTTATGGTTTCATCATTGTAGGGCTTGGTATCAAGCCATAGTCAATGTCATTTTTTTTTTCCTTTCGTTTTTGACTGAAAAACGTGACCGCACAGTCGGCCCAGTTTCGTGAATACCCCGCGATTCGGTGGTATGTGTGTGAAATCTGTGGGCTAGCCGAAATTTTCTCCCATGGTAGTTTTTATGTACAGTACATCTGCGTTTGCTACGGGGCCGTAGATCCAGCTACGTGTTTGTTTTGTCAAGTCTTGGTCGTGAGCGCGCAGCGTGCATGCAGGCGTGTGCAGAGCCCACTAAATTCTTGGGCGGCGCTCGCGTTCCCCCATCAGCACTCTCCATCACCCTGCTCATTGTGTGTTGTGTTCGTCTATGTAAAAATGTGGGGTGGGGGAAGGGAGTGTGCATGGAGAGGGTATTGAATTTTACATGCTGAATCGTTTGATGCAGGGTTAAGATTATGTTATTGCACAATTTTGATGTGTATATGTCGTATGGTTATGTTGATGAGCATAAATTTTGATAATTATTAACGAGCAGTTAATTAGCGAATTTTGTACATTGTAGATGCTGTGAGTTTTGATACAAGAATTTCGCTGAATCACGGAACTGGCGTAGGCTTTTCAGCCTTCGAGATTTCTTGTTGACCTCAGAGTTGTGTAAATGAATATTGATGTCAAATGCTTGCGCATTTATTTTTCTTTGTGTATAGCAATTTGTCAAACTTTAATCCTTCCTCCGGAAATGAAGGAAAGGAAATTAGAGAGGTGGAGTTTGGATATCATTGCTTCCTTCTTTTCTTGATTGGAGTCCCTTATAATTTTAAGTAGGGGGGGGGGGTTGGGCGAATAGTAGAATTTATAAGAAGAGAAAAACAGGAACAGCACACAGCAAATGAGGGTTCTTCCCTGTAAAACTGAGCGGGTTAACAAGCAGGGAGGGGGTTTGACAGAGCTTACCTCTCTTAGCATAGTCACAAAAGACACTCCACACAGCTCCATATTCTGGAACTATATACAGACCATGATTGGTTTGCAGTTTCTTTCGTCACCTTCCCTTTGGTGCTTCGTCCCACGTTTTCGTCACCTGCCCATTTCTCCACCTTCCTACGTCTTCCACCTTCTCTGCACCTTCCTGCCCTGGGAGCGCTGGGCTGTTGACGTCACTCCGGCCGAAATCGGAGCCCCCCTGGGTGCCTGCACGAGGCCTCGCCAGCCATGGAGATCGCCGTCAGGTGGAGAGCTCCTGCCGGATCCCCTGGCAGTCTACCTCGTCGGCGTGTCTTCTGTGGCGCTGCAGGGACTTGAGTCTCGTCCTCCGCTCCCACGGCGAGTTCCTTCGTGTTTTTTGTGTCTTATTGTTGCTGGAGAGAGTGTGGGCCGTCTCCCCTTGCCTCTTGTATGTGTGCTTTTGCAACGCGAGTAACTATAACCCGAATCTCGGGATTTGTGACCAAGGGTTCGCTGCCCCTTGAAGGACCTTGCTGGGAGAAACTTTGAGGCTGAAGCTACTGGTCCATTCGTCAGTTAGTATTGGAGGAGTATCCCTGCTGAACGAGTAGGGAGTGTCGGATGTAACATGCTGTGGCACATGCTCCTGCGTGCTGGGAGTTAAGAAAACTTAACATATTTATCTCTGGTATTGGTTGTGTGTACGCGTTGTGTGGTAGGTCCTTTATGCTAGGAATGTCCCTCCTCTGTTCTTTAGATTGAGTGGGGTGGTAGCATTTTAGGTTGGGTATAGAGGTGAGGTGGTAACAGAGTGGGGGGAGTCCCAAGGGTTGGGGTTGTTTTGGATTATATTTTCTTCTGGGAATGCGTTTTTTTTTACCCGTGTAGGTAGCTCAGATTTCTCGATATGCACGTTTTCCTGACTTTCATTTTCCTCCCCTTTTCCTTCTTTCTTTCATTCTTCTGTATGGCCCTTTCCCACAGGGTGTGATTGGAAAATTTTTTGATTTTTGTTGGCGCTTGTCCTTGTATAATTAAGTGTTGTCAGTTGTTTATCTTTGCCTCCTTGTGTTTGTCCGTGAGTGTGTGATGACTCGCGGATCCCGCCTTGCCTCTCTCCTGAACCTGCCATTTTTTCACAGCGACACCAAACCTTAATGAGAACGCAAAACCCTGTTTGGGTGCAAAAAGACATCGAACCTTGTAAACAGGAACAGGAAACCCTAGTAGAGACAGGGGACAGACACTGAACATTATTCAAAGCATCACATGAAAAGCTCTGACAGGGAATAAAGACACAAACTTATAGAAAGAGGACACGCGGTTAGGGGGAGAAAACAGACACCTATTCTTTGCAGAAAGAGGACACGAAACCCTGTGGAGGAAAAGCGACCCCAAACCATTTAGAACTCGAAATCCTGTGGAGGAAAAGACTCAAACCATACCGAAAAACCCCGATACCTTGTGGAGGAAAAGATACTGAACTTAATAGAAAGACTCAAAACCCTGTGTGGGGAAAGAAACACTGAACCTTATTGCCAGACAACTCAAAACCCTGCGGAGGGGAAGGGGTGATGACACTAAATCATGTGGAAAGAGGACACGAAAACTGTGTGGTGAAGACACCAAATTTCATACAGAGAAGACACGAAACCTCGTGTGTTGTGTGTGTGTGTGTGTGTGTGTGTGTGTGTGTGTGTGTGTGTGTGCCTGTGTATATGTGTACGTGCGTTTATGTGTGTGCGTGCGTGTGTGCGGGCGGCGGGTAGGGGCAGAAGAGACACCGTATCCCTTAGAAAGAGGACAAAAAACAAAACCTGAACGGAGTGGAGGAAGAGACTGAACTTCACAGAAATCGTACACGAAGCCCTGTTGGGAGATACAGACAACGAACCTCACGGACATCCTGTGGTGGCTAGGGGGAATGAGGGTGGGAAGACATCGAAACTTAGAACATAAAACCCTGTGCGTGGAAGAGAGACCAAATCTTTTAAGAGTATACGAAACCTTATGGGAGAGAAAGATGGCAAAACTTAAAGAGGTCATTAAGCACTTTTGGTAAGGCTTTAACGAACCCTACAGAAAGAGGACACAAGACCCAAGGGAGGTGGGTGGGAGGAAGAAGCACCAAATCTTACAGAAAAAAAAACCCTGTGTGTGTAGGGCGGGGGAGACATTACCTTGCAGAAAGAAGTCGTGGAACCATGGTGGACTGAGAGGAGGGGGGGGGGGGGGGGGGGGGGGACAAATGACACCAACTCTTTGAGGACATGAAAGCCTGAGGAATGAGGGGGTTGGGGGGGGGGGGAAGACACTGAGCCATATATAAAGAAGATCTAATCCTGTGAGAAGGGGAGCAGGGAAGGGGGTTTAACAAGACACCTTTTTTTTTAGAAGGGAGGAGAGGTTAACGAGCACCTATTATAGAAAGGCGACACGAAACTTAGTGTGTACAGGCGGCTGGCAGGGGTGATACTGCACCTCATACAGGCCAACAAACCTTAAGAGAGGGTGTAAAAGACGCCAAAGCTTACAGAAAGTGTACACGAAATCCCGTCTGAAGATGGAGAAATCGAACCTCACAGAAAGAGGACAAGAAACTGGAAAGAGGACAGTGGGGAGACACATCGAACCTTACAGAAAAATGGAGACGAAATCCTGGAGACTGGGGTTGGGGTGGTGACAAACCTAATAAGTAACACACGAATCCCGGGGGGGGGGGGGGGGGGGGGGGCATCGAACCTCATAGATGACACAACACTCTGGGAGTGGGGGTAAGGAGATAAGATAAGATAATGTTGCTTATAGCCCAGCCGACCGCAAGGGGCCACATCAGGGCTGTCACCACGTTAAAATCAACTCAAGTCATTTAAAAAAAAAAAAAAAAAAAAAAAAAAAAAAAACACCTTTCACACATCTCTTTAAAAGACATCTAGAAACGCACCAGAAACTTCGTTAAAAGTCTTTCATCCGTAAAATCTTAAATCAGATGAAAAATGTTAATCTCTCTCAAAAACTCAAAGATCACGTCAGGCGGAACATCCCTGAACAGGATTTTCATGGACTCTGCTGTTAAATGTTTGTGTCTCACATCGTGCAAGTCCCAACACTCTAAAAGAATATGTTTCATTGTGAGTGGCACATGACATGGAATGCACCACGGAACTTCCTCATTCTTTAAAAGGTACGAATGGGTAAAATACGAATGGCCGGTGTGCAGCCGGCACAGAACTGTTTCTTCTTTACGGCCACCAGACGTAGATGGGAGGAACTCATTAAGGTTTGGACGGATCTGAAAGAGTTTGTTATCCGTCTGTGTGTTCCAATCCTCCTGCCAGAGGTCTCTGACATAATCATTAATTTTGGGTTTCAGATCTGAGCAAGGGATATAAATGTTGGACAGTTTCTCTCTTGTGGCATTCTTGGCTAAACGATCAACCATTTCGTTCCCTCCGATGCCAACATGACCAGGAACCCAAGCCAGAATAATGTTGTAACCATCCGCTTTCAACTTGCTAAAAAGTTCAAAGAAATGTAAAAGTTCTGGATGCTGAAGGTTGCGGCCAGCTATGGCCTCCAAAGCTGACAGCGAATCCGACAGAACCAGAAAGTCCCTCTTGGTAGATTGTGAAATTATTTTCAATGCCAGAACCAGAGCAGTAAGTTCAGCAGAATAGACAGAGGCATCTGGAGGTATATGTTTTAACAGTATCTGAGAAGGAGCACCAGGGCAATAGGCTGCACAGGCCACTCTATCCTCAGACTTGGAACCGTCAGTGAAAATTTTCTGACAGGATGGAAATTTTGAACAGAGGTCAGCATACAATGCCTTGTATGCCTGAGAGCTGGTGGACTCTTTACGAAAAGTGCGAGATCAAAACGAATCTCTGGTGTGAAAAAGGTCCATGGAGGCTGATCCGGAAACTTGGAAAAATCAGACACAACTCCTAGGTCTAGACCTGCATTCCGCGCGTGAGGCTGCATACGAACACCAAACGGCGGAATACAGTTAGGGTTATTTTCGAATTTGTTTTGAAACTGGGGGTCAAAAACACAGTCATAGGCAGGATTCTGCGGTTCTGAGAACAGTCTGATATAGTAATTTAGAGACATTTTCAGCCTGCGGTTGGACAGTGAGGGTTCACCTGCCTCTGCGTACAGGCTGTACACAGGGGTGGTGCGGAATGCTCCAAGACAGAGACGAAGCCCTTGATGGTGGATAGGGTCCAAGAGTTTCAGATAAGAGGGTCTTGCAGAGCCGTACACAGCACAACCATAGTCCAGTTTGGAGCGGACCAGGGCTCTGTAGAGATGCAGCAAAGTTTTCTTATCAGCGCCCCAGTCAGTGTGCGCTACGACCCGCAGAATATTCAGAGCTTTCTGGCAAGAGGTTTTGAGATTTTTAATGTGGCTGAGAAAGTTGAGTTTTTGATCAAAAATAACTCCTAGGAATTTGGCTTCTTTTACAGCTGGAATGGTGGACTTGTCCAGACGAATTTCAGGATCAACAAAAAATTGACGAAAATTGTGAAAATGGATTGACTGAGTTTTGGTACGTGAGAAGGTAAACCCGTTTTCCTCGGCCCACTGCTGGATCTTGTTGACACAAAGTTGGAGTCGACGCTGTACGCTGGCGTAAGAAGCTCCAACTGCGTACAGCGCAAAATCGTCAACAAACAGAGAGGACTCAGAGCCCTGGCTTACCGATTTTACAATGTCGTTAATTTTAATGCTGAAAAGGGCAGGAGAAAGGATGCTCCCTGAGGTACACCAACTCCTGCCCATGGATGTCAGAGAGTGCGGTGCCAACACGCACCTGGAACTGTCGATCAGCCAAAAAGTTCTGTATAAACAGAGGCAGGTGACCACGGAAACCAAGTCTGTGCAAGTCCAGAAGAATTCCTGATTTCCATGTGGTGTCATACGCTTTTTCGAGGTCGAAAAAGATAGCGACCACATGCTGTTTATTGACAAAGGCATTGCGGATGGTGGTTTCCAGACGGATTAGATGGTCGACTGTCGAGTGGTATTTCCGGAAACCGCATGTTGACTGGCCAAAAGGCCATCGGTTTCCAACTTCCACATCAGACGGGAGTTGACCATCTTCTCCATCAACTTACAGAGGCAGCTAGTCAGAGCTATTGGACGATAGTTGGAAGGGTTGGTAAGGTCCTTTCCAGGCTTTGGAATTGGAATAATCAGGGCTTTCCGCCAGGAGGGCGGAAAGCACCCTGTGGTCCAGATATGGTTGTATACTTTAAGAAGGGTCTGGAGACAGCTTTCTGGAAAATGTTTCAAAACCTGATAATGAATATCATCCAGACCAGGGGCAGAATCAGTGCAGGTTTGTAAAACTGTTTTCAGTTCATTGATTGAAAAAGGGAGATTGTAGGCTTCAGAGTTGTCTGATATGAAATTGTATAAAGATTTCTCTCTGAGTTGTTTGTTTTTCAAAAAGGCTGCAGATTTATTTGAAGATGAGGAGTTCTGTTGGATGGTGGAAGCCAACAGATTGGCAACAGCTTGTTTGTCAGTGACCAGTGCATCGGCAAGTTTCAAGTGATGAATGGAGGGGTTGGTGCTTTTCCCTTTGATTTTTCTGATGATGTTCCAGACTTTTTTCTTTGAAGTTTTTTATGTCAGCCCGGAGCAGAAGTTTCTCCAAGACTGACGTTTACTGATTTTGAAAGTGTGTCTCGATTTGGCACGGAGTTTCTGATGGGCTCGAGCGTTGGGACCTGAAGGTCGTTGGTATACCCGACGCTGAGCCCGTTTGCGAACTTTTGAAATTTGTTGGCAGTCTGAATTAAACCAGGGTGTTTTGGGCATTTGGAGTTTGTCGGAAGACATTGGAATACAGGTTTTAGCACAGTTTATCACAGTATTGGTCAGAGATTCTGCTGGGTTGGACTCTGAAGAAAATCAACTTCCTGGAATTCTTTTGAAATATTGGTTACAAAGAGACCCCAGTTGGCCTTCTTATAATTAAATGTTGTGAGACAGAAGCGCTCTCAGTTAATACAGGTTTTAAAAGAACAGGGAAATGGTCACTTCCGTGTAGATCGTCATGGACAGACCACTCATAGTCCAGGACCAGCGAGGGGTCACAAATCGACAAATCTAAACACGAAAGTGAACCTGTGGAAGAGTGGAGGTAAGTTGGAGCTCCATCGTTCAGACAACACAAATCAAAGTCTGAATGGACATCCTCAAGAAGCAGACCTCTGGATGACGAACTGACACTACCCCAAAGAGGATTGTGACCATTAAAGTCACCCAACAGCAAAAAAGGTCGAGGAAGTTCTCCGATCAGACTGACAAGGTCCTGACGACAAACCGGGACAGAACGTGGCAGATACAGTGAGCAGATTGTAACAGTCTTGTGGAGAGTGACTCTCGCAGCTACAGCCTGAAGGGAGGTAGTCAGAGCGACAGGACTAAACAGCAAAGTTTTGTGTAAAAGAAGGGCAACACCGCCTGACAGTCCCAATGTGGATGGTTGTGCAGGTTTAGAAAGAATATAAAAGCCAGAAAAAGTGAAGGTCTTCTGGCTTTGAATTTTAGTTTCTTGAAGAGCCACGACGGAAGGTTTTACTGTTTGACACAGAAGCTGCAGCTCCTCAAAATTTGAATTTAGGCCACGGATATTCCAATGGATTAGTTTACTACTATCCATGGTGCAGAGGATGAATAGGAGAGAAATCAAGTCATCTCCTCATCATCGTCTGCGTTCAGTGGAGCAAATTTATTGCTTAGTTTCACTGGACTGTTTGGGTCTTCAGACCTGCTGGCAGACTTGCCCACAGGTGATGAAGGTCTGGATTTTGGAGATGGTGGAGGTTTCTTCCTCATCTCCACCATCTCCACACTTGGTTAAACTCCCTTGCCCGCACGGGCACTGCTCGAGGAAGTTCGAGGCGGGAGGGTTGGCTTTTTCATCTGCCCAGCAGCAGATGGAGTAGACTGCTGGGCAGTCTGAGGGGTGGCGGATTGTTTGCCTCCACCAGGGGCACCCACTTTGGGTTGGGAGGTGGTGGACTTGCTTCCACCCGAGCTTAACGGTCTTCCTTGTAATGTCTTTGAGAAAATAAATTCATCAGTCTGGCAGCAGACTGAACGGGTCGTTACTTTCTTTATTGCTGAAGCATATGAAGACGCTGTTGGCGTCTGACTGCCAACAACCTGCTTACGTGCCTCAAAAAATGAGATCTTTTCTGTTTTAACTTTCTGAATGTTGGACTCCTGGATCCAGACAGGGCAGTTGCGTGAAGAGGAGGGGTGGTCGCCACCGCAGTTTGCGCAATGAGCCGGGTCTTTACACGGCCCATCATGGGTTGCCTTGCAACAAACACCACACACCTCCTCCCCAGAACAGCGATCTCTGACATGGCCAAATTTTGGCATCTGAAACACCTCAACGGGGATGGGACATACAATTGCACACGGACATTTAGGTACCCTACTTTAATGACCTGAGGCAGCACAGGGTTGCAGAATGTCAGAAAGAGGGTGTTGGTGGGCACTCTTTCTGCACCTTTTTTGACTGTCACCCTATGCACCTCTGTCACACCTTGGGATGCAAGTTCTGTCTTGATCTCCACTTCCGAGACACCTTTCAAATCGGGGCACCGAATAACTCCCTTGGATGAATTCAATTGCTTATGGGGAGTCACCCGATCTCTCTGTCCACGAGCTTTTTGCCTTCAACAGCTGTTCCGATTGTTTTTTTGACCTGCACTGGACGAGGAAATGATCCGTTCGTAGCCTTTTCACGGACTGAGGGTCACCCGCTAGACCTTGGAAGCCCTTCTGGATCGCGAAAGGACTCAGAGCTGAAATCGGCTTTTCCTGCTCCGTCCCTTCTATCACGAGCCAGGAAAGCCCAGAAACCTGTCCTCTCTCTTATCTCTATATCCGAGTCACTGTCCGATTCGAAATCCCTGAAATAGGGGCTGCTGCCTTCTCTTCTTTTTGGGGGGGATGATTTTTGAAAAAGCCATGTTTAGTTTAATTATATTTCGTCTCTCCCTTACCCACCCACCTTGGAGTCCAACTAAGGGGCCAGGGCCAAGAAATCACTGTCTTGACCCCTTCCAGGCTTCAGGAGAGATATACGACAAACAGAACGGCACTTACCCCTATCCCCCTGATCATGCTCAACTCCGGGAACAGAGAGCCAAGCACTGCAGGGGTTAACTTGGCCAGCGGGAGAACTGCTGTCTTGACCCAGCCCCAAGAAGGGGGAGCGATTAGTACACGCGGGCCAGAGTGTACCTCCTGTCTAGGAGAGGTCCGAGCCAAAGTGATGTGTTGAGAGCGTTGGGCCCTCTCAATCACCAGGATCTCATCCCCCTCCGTACAGGTCGCACCGCACGGCAAACGCAGCGGATCTTAAGACCACAGAGAGAAAAGGAGTGTGGAAAAGAAGACTTGAAGGGGAGACGAAGATAGAAAAGAGCCAAATAAGAAAGGCAGAAAACAAGAAAAGGAGAAAGGCGGGTTACTATTAGTCAGGATCCTCACCCTTAGCCTATCTGACATGGGAAGCCCTACCAGGGGCATCAACTCCTTACCACGTTATGCTTAGGCCAGACAGCATCTTGACTTCTCAGGCTAGAAGCAGTTTTAAAAAACCAGCCTATCTTCAAGTATTGATGCCCCCGCCAGCAAAGCCTAAGGGATCACAGGACCACGCAAGCCCTCCGACCACGGCAAGGTTGCAACCCCGGAGGGGTGGGGGTAAGGAGACACCAATTTCTATAAGAAAGATGACAAAAACATGTGGTGGGGAATTATTCCCCACCACACGTTTTTGTCATCTTTCTATCGAATATTCCGGATATGCACTGAATCATGTAGAAAGTGGACACGAAACCGCGTGTGCACGTGTGCGTGTGCGTGTGTGTGTGTCTGCCTGTAAATGAGAGTAAGTGTGTGCACGCGTGCGCGTGCGCTGAGAAGGAAGATACAAAGAACAGTACTGAAAGAGGACACGATCCCTGTGCTAGAAAAAGTCATTACACCATACGAGAAGAGAATACGAAACGTAGAAGATAGGAAACACCAAGCCACCTAGAAAAAGGACACGAAAGCGGGAAGGGGGGGAGGGTCACTGAGCCTTGTGCAAAGCATACATACGATAGAGGCAAAAATCTATACGTGTGCATCTGTGTGGTGGAGGTGCTAAGCCCTATAGGACACCAAAGCCTGGCAGTTGGGTGGAAGACACTAAGCCTTATAAACGGGGGACAGGACACCCTGTGGTGTGGAAGGGGGCGGGGACAAGACATCAAAACTTATGGAAGAACATGAAACCCTGTGGGTGGAACAGACACCAAACCTTACAGGAGTATAACGGAAAACCTTACGGGATAGAAGACGGCAATCCTTAAAGAGGTCATTAAACATTGTGGTAAAGAGACAGCAAACCTGTGTTGGTAAAGCAATACTGAACTCTGTAGAAAGACACTAGACCCAAGGGAGATGGGTGGGACAAAAAGCACCAAAGCCTTACAGAAAGAGAACACAAAAGGCTGTGTGTAGGGAGGGGGGGAGACACTACCTTGCGGAAAAAAGGTCATGGAACCATGGGGTTCTGGAAGGGGGGTGCAAGAGACAACCATCTTCACAGAAAGACAACTCAAAGCTATGCTGGGGGTGGGAGGAACACCGAACCTTATACAAAGAAAACAGGAAACCTTAGGGAGTGGTGGGTATGGGTGTGAGAGAGAAAGAGCTAGACCAAATAGAGAGGACATAAAACCTTGTGAGAGGGGCGACAGAGACAATGAACCATACAGAAAGAGTACAAAGATATCCTATAGTGGGTTAAAATAAATCAAACATTATAGAAAGAGGACACGAAACCATGATGGAGAGGGGGTGAGCGAGACACCGACCCTCATAATGAGGGACACGAAACCCTACATAAAGAGAAGACATAAAACCCTGTGAGGAGGAAGGGGAGCGGAAACACTAAATCTTACAGAAAGCGGTCACGGAACGTGGAGAGGGGGGGGGGGGGGGGGGGAATGGAGAGAGGAGAAATATCGACCTTATACAAAGAGGACATACAATCCTATTGAGTTGTACAGGTACCCCGAAGGGAAGGAGGACGCGAAAGTGTGTGTGTGGGGGGGAAAATAGATGCTAAACGTTACAGCAGGACATCAAGCCGGGAGGGAGGGGGGTAGGGGGGGGAGGGGAAGCGAAGACACTGTGCCCTTGCAGAAAACGACACAAAAAGCCTCGGAGGTGGAGACACTGACCTTTTATTAAAGCAAACAGCAAGAATGAGGGTTACGAGGGTTGAGACACACTAAGCCTTACAAAAAGTAGAGGACGAAAATCTTGGACGCGAGTGGGGTAGTCTTGTAGAACGATATAAACTCCGTGGTGTGGGAGTACCTTAACCTTATAGGACACAAAACGCGTTGGGGGGTGGGGGGAGGAGAGACACCTAGAGTTCTAAACAGACTCCAAATCCTATGGAGGGGGGGAAAAAGACGTCGAAACTTAACAGGATAAACCCGACGGAAGAAGGGGAAAGGGGGGAAAGGGAAGGGAAGAGACACCAAAACTTATAGGACACGAAACGTTTTTGAGGCCAGAGACATCGAACCTGATAGAAAGGGAAAAAAAACTGCATGGGGCAGTTGAGGTCGGGGGTGCATGGGGCGGGGAAAGATGGAATGGGAAAGAAAACACCGTATCTTATAGGAGGAGGGCAAGAAACCCTGTGTGGAGAGAAGAGACGCCGACCCTTACAGAAAGAATTCACAAATCCCTGTGGGACACGAGAGACCGCCGAACCTTACATAAGGAATTCACAAAACCCTGTGTGGAGAAAAGAGACGCCGACCCTTACAGAAAAGATTCAAAAAATTCCTGTGGGACACGAAGAGACGCCGACCCTTACAGAGAGAGAATCAAAACCTTTAGGGGATGGGGGAAGCGACAACGAACCTTAAAAGAAAGGGGTTGCAAGACCCTGTTTGGGTGCCAAACGACCTCGAACCTTATAAAACGAGAACATCAAACCTTGGAGGGGGAGGGGGAAGAGACACCAAACTTTATAAGAAACAGACATGAAAAGTTGTGACGGGGAATCGAGACTGAACCTTGTACAAAAAGGACAGGAGACCCTTTGGGGAGAAAAGACACATCTTTAGACAAAAGACACGAAACCCTGTGTGGGAAAAAGAGGACAATGAACATTTGTAGAATGATTTGGGAAAACCCCGTGAAGTGTGGGGGGGGTGGGACATTGTAGAATGATTTGAAACCCTGTGGAGTGGGGGGGGGGGGGGTGGGGACATTGTAGAATAATGATTTGAAACCCTGTGGAGTGGGGGGGGGGGGACATTGTAGAATGATGATTTGAAACCCTGTGGAGTGGGGGGGGGCCATTGTAGAATGATTTGAATCTGTGGAGTGGGGGGGGGGGGGGGGGGGGGGGATAAAACCAAACCATATAGAAACAGGACATGAAACTGTGTGGTGGGACACAATAGGGAAAATTTATAGAAAGTAGACATGAAACCCTGTGTGTATATGGGCGGTGGAGAGGGGGTGAACAGACACCGTATCACATAGAAAGGACCAAAAAGACCTTGGAGTGGAGGAAGTGTCCTAACTTTACAGAAAGAGTACACAAAGTCCCGTAGGGAGATAAAGGCAGCGAACCTTACAGAAACACCTTTAGACCTTAAGAACAAAACCCTGGGGGGGGGGGGGGGGGGTAGTTGGTCTGATAAAAGTGGAAAAAACAGCGAACATTTTCGAAAGGGGGGGGGACATACACCGAATTTATACAAAGGACAGGAATCGCTATGGATGGAAAAAGACGCAGAAACTATCTAGAAAGGGACACAAAATCCTGTGGGTGGGGAAAAGAGAATCCCATTCTTGTAGGGGAGAACAGAAACAGTATGTGCGGGAGAGGGGGGGGGAGGAACACTGAACCTTGTACATAGGGGACATGAAACTATGGGGGAACGGACACGAACCTAACAGAAACGGGGGCACACCGGGGGAGGGGGAAGTGTCAAAACAACAGAAAAGATAGAAGCGTGCAGAAAAGGGGGGGAGGGGGTTGAGTGGGGAATACAACCCGTTTCCCTTATCAGAGGAACGAATTGGGGGGGGAAAGACAGCCAACCTTAAGAAAGGAGGCCACGAACCCTAAGGGGGGAAGTGGAAAGACACCGAAAATGAGAGAATGCGAACAAGATACCCTGGAGACGGGGTGGAAGAGCAATCGAACCTTACGGGCGTACACGAAATTTTTGTTTGGGGGGGAGGGGGCAGAAAAAATTGAACCTTAAGAGTACAACTTTTTTGGGGTGGGGGGTGTCACTAAACTTTACAGAAAGAGGCCATGGAATCTTTTGGGGTAATTTCCCTTTTTGAGGGAAAAAAAAAGGGGGGGGGGACAGGAATCAGAGTAAGGGGGGGGGGGACCCTGTGTTTTATAGGAGCAAAGGAGGGGGGTGGATGGAGGGGAACAGGAAGAGACCCCCGTACCTGACAGAGGAAACCCTTAGGCAGGTGTTAGAAATAGCGAACCTCACGAAAGAGAACAAGAAACCTTATGGAGAAAAAGTTTAAAAAGAACCTTACAGGACATGAAACTTGGGGGGGGGGGGGGGTAAGAGACAACGAATCATAATAAGAGACAAAAACCCTGTGGGGTTTTAAAAAAAAACACCAAATATTATTAGAAAGAAGTGGGGGGGGTACGACCCGCCTCAGAGGAACAAAAACCCCGAAGATAGAGAGAGAGAGAGGAAGAAGAGAGGAAAAGAAGAGAGAAAGAGGGGAGAGAAAAGGGGGGGGGGGGGGGAGGGGGGAGGGAAACGAATTAAGTAAAAAATATGCTGAAACCTTGCAGAGGAAGGGGGGAAACACTTTACAGGAAGCAGACCGAAATGTGGGGGGGGGGGGGGGGGTGAGTCACAAAATTGACGGGGAAAAAGGGGAAAGCCCATACGGAAAAGGAGACACCAAGTTCACAGAAGAAAGGAACAAAGTGGGGGGCTTTGAGGGAGGGGGGAGGAGAAGGAGGCAAACTTGTAGATAAAACCCCCCCAAAACCCCGTTGGGGAACAAAAGGGTGGGGAGACGGCCGATAGCCTGTAGGGGGGGGAAAAACATCGGCCCCTTTTTGAAAGGGACACAAAAACCGGGGGAAAGCACTAAGCCCCATGGAAAGAAAACAAAAACCCATGGGGGGGAAAAAAAAATATTTGGGGGGGGGCTTGAAAGGCTGCGAGGGGGGGGGGGTCGCAAAGGGCCCCCAAAAAAAAAAAACCGTTGTGCGAGGAGGAGGGGGGGGGGAGGGGGGGAAGACGCCCCAAATCTATTGCAGAAAAAAACGTGGGGTGAGGGGGGGGCCCCAAAAAATTTTAGATTTTTAAGTTCAAAATTTTTGTGGGGACAAAAAACCCCCTTTGGGGACCCAATACTTTATCGGGGGGAAGGCCCAAGTCTCAGGGAAAAAGGAAACAAAACTTGTGGGGGGGTAAACATAAGCCTTTTGGAAAAAAGAAAGAAAAGAATGAGGGAAAATGTTTTTCCCCACAGGCGGCAAAAACCCCCCCCCCCCCCCCCCCCGGGGGGGGAAAAAGGGACAGGGAGAAGAAATGAGCCCCTTTTGGATAGAAAGCCCAGTGGGAGGAAAACTCACTAAACGTTATAGGGGGTTTAAAAAAAACCCTTTTAAAGGGGGGGAAAATTTTCGCAAAAACCCTTTTTAGTCAGGGGAAAAAAAGGAAAAAAAAAAACCTCGGGGAAAAAAATTTTTCCAAAAACTTTATAGAAACAGAAAAAAAAGGCCCTTTTAAAAAGGGGGGGAATTTAAAAAACCCAAAGAAAGGACACTGCCCCCCCTTTAAAGAAAAGTCATTTAAAAAGCCGGGGTTGGGGGAAAAAAAAAACCCCCAAAAAAAAAACATGCATTAGTTGAAAGGAAATGCAAAAAAAATAAAATCCTTTTAAAAAAAGGGATTAAAAAAACCTATGAAAGGTTCCCAAAAGGGGTTTACGCCGACTACCATGTAGACATTCTGTGAATTTTTAAAAGGTTTCTCAGATGGGGGGTCCCCAAAAGGTTTTCGAATGGGAAAATTTTTTTGGGGGAAAACCCGGGTAAAAAGGGAAGGGGCCCCAAAACTTCCCTGCGCTCAGCCCCAAAACGTGCTTTGAAAACGGGGGCCCCAAAGTTTAAAACCCCCAAAAAAATAAAACCCCCTTTTCCCGGGGTCCCGGGGAACTTTGATCCCTTTTTTAAAGAATTTCCCTTTTTGGTACCTCGGTCTTGATCCTTGTTCTCCAGAATACTGACATTAAAAAACCAAAAAAAACTATGAAAAACTTTTTTAAAAAAATGACGCTAAATCCTGTGGAGGGGGTCGGGAAAAAACCCCTCAAAAAAAATTTTTCATGAAAAAAAAAAGGGAAGGGGGGGGGGGGGGTCGGGGGGGGGGGGGGGGGGGGTCGGAGAGGGAAAAAACCCCCCTTTGGGGGGCCGGACAGGGAAAAACCCCATAAAAAAGAAAGACCAAAAAATGCGTGGGGCAAAGGGTGTGTTTTGTTTTTTTTTGGGTGTGTGGTGGGGGTTTTGTGTTTTTCAAGGGGCGGCAGAGGGGGGGGTGGGAATAAAAAATATCTTATAGAAAGGAATTAGGACAGGGGAAAATATGAGGGACAAGGGGGGTAAGTGGACCCCCCCCATTTTAAAAGAAAACCCCGGGAAAACCCCGATGGAAGGGGGGGGGAGGGGTGGGGGAAAAGGGTCGGGGGAGCGATCGAACCCCATAAAAAAAGATAAAACCCCCCGTGAGGAAGAGGGGAAAACCAAATTTTTCTAGGGGGGGGAAAAAAAAACCCCGGGGGGGTGGGGGGGGGGGGGAAAAAAGGGAAACATAAAAAATTTTTCAGAAAAGGAACATGAAACCCCCTTTGGGGGGGTGGGGTTTTCCCGAATGGAAAAGGCCCAAAAAAAAGCGGGGTTTTGGGGGGAAAAAAAAGTTAAAGAAAGGGAAAAAAAAAAGGGAGAAGAGGGGGAAGGGGGGGGGAGAGGAAGACACACGCCTTTTTATGAAAGGAAACAAACCCTTGGAGACCAAAAACCCTTTTGGGGAAAATAGCCCCCCCAAAAAAATAAAGGGGGGTTTTGGGGATGGAGGACCCCCAACCCCCTTTTTTCAAAAGGAAGAACAAAAACCTTGGATGGGGGGGTTAGGGGTTTTTGGGGAAGGGGGGGACAAAACCTTCTTAGGTTTTAAACCCCCGGGGGGCAGTGGAGGGAACCCAACACATTTTTGGAAAAAAGGGCGGGGGAGGGGAGGAAGAGAAGTGGAGGGTTTGAGGAAAACTTTTAAAAAATTTTGAGGATACCAAACACAGGGAATAGACGCCGAACCTGACAAAACAAAAAAACCCCTTTTTGGGGGCCCCGAGGGGGCATGGGGAACCCCTTTTACAAAAAGGGCACGAAACTGCATGCGAAATTTTTGTGTGTGTGTGTGTGTGTTTGTTGTTTGGGTGTGTGGTGCTTTGTTGTGTGTGTGTGTTTTGTTTTGTGGCGCGCCCCCCGGGGTTGGGGTGTGTTTTTTGGGGGTTTTGGTTTTTTGCCCCCCGTGTGTGTTTTTGTTTTTTGGGGTGTTGTGCGCCGGCGTACCCCGGGGGGTTTTGTGTGTGGTGTGTGTGTGTGTGTGTGTGTGTGTGTGTGTGGGGCCCCCGTGTGTGTGTGCCCCCGTGTGGGGGGTTTGTGGGGGGGTGTTCCGTGGTGTGTGGGTTGAAAAAAGGGCGGAGAAGGGTAGGGGGGAAAAAAAAACCCAAAATCAAAAAAGGGGCCCCGGAGGAAAACCCCGGGGGAAAAAATAGACACCAAAACCCAAAACAGAAAGAATAAAAAAAGTTGGGGGAGGGGAACCCCCCACGGTTTTAAAAAGGGGGGAAAAATAAAAACCCCTTTTTGGGGGGTGCGGGGGGGGGTAAGGGGACCCCAAAAAAAAAAAAAGGGGAAACGCAAAACCCCTTTTGTTTGGGATAAAAAAAAAAAACAAAAACCCTTAAAAAAGAACACTTTTTTAAAAAGGGGGGGAAAGGGGGGGTAGTGGGGGGGGGGGAAGGGGGGAAGAGGACAGCCCCCCAATTTTTCCCCCAAAAAAGGGGGCCCTTGAAAAGCGGGGGACGGCGAAAAAAGGAAAATTGACCTTGAAAAATCCCCCGGGTTTTTTTCCGAATCTAAAAAAACGGGACCCAAACCCCCCAAAGGGGGTGGGAAAAGGAGCTCCTTTTTTTATAAAAAAGAGACCCCCAACCCCCTGCGAGTGTTAGGGAGGGGGGTGGACTTTTTTTTTGCAGAAAGGGGGGGATGGAATCATAGGGGCCCGGGGGGGGGGGTTTGGGGGAGCCGGGGAGTGGAGCGGAATGAAAAAACCCCAAACCCTTTTTTGAGACAAAAAAATTTTGGGGAAAGGGTTTTGGGGGGGAAAACAAAAAACCCTTTTGTTTTAGGAAAACAAAAAAACCTTGGGGAGTGGGGTTGGGGGCGTGGGGAGGGGAGTTTTTCCAAAAAAACAAAAACAAAAAAGGACAAAAAAACCCCCGGGGGGGGGGGGGGGGGGGGGAAAACCCCCATATAGGGGGAAAAATTTTGGGGGTTTTTGGGTTTTTAAAAAAAAAGGGGGAAAAAAATTTTTAAAAAAAGGGGGAGGAACAAACCCAAATAAGGGGAGGAAGTGTGTTTTTTGGGGGGGGGGGGGGGGTTGGAGGCGCGAGAAACCCCCCCCTTTTTGGACCCAAAAATTTTGGGGGGGAGAGGGGGAAAGGGGGTTTAAAAAACCCTGTAAAAAAAAAAACCCCTGAGAGGATGGAGGGGTCGGGAAAACCCCCAATTTTCTTACGGGAAATTTGGGGACTTAAAAATTTTTGGGGGGGGGGGGGAAAAGGGGGGGAAAAGAAAAAAAACCCCCAAATCCGGGTTGGGTGTGGGGGGGCCCGTCAAAAGGAAGGATTTAAAAAGGGGGGTTGAGGAAAAAAAAGGCACTAGATGTCACAGAAAAAAGGACTTAAAACCCCCCGTGGAGTGGGGAGAAAAGGGGCCCGGGCCCCCTAGAAAAAAAAGGGAAAAAACCTACGAGGGGAGAAAATAACCTTTTTTGGGAAAACAGACAGTAAACGGGGGGTTTTTGGGGGAAAGGGGGACACCTAAGCCTTATAAAAAAATAGAAAAAAAAAACCCCTTTGGGTGCATGGTTTTGGGGGCCCCCAACCCCTTAAAAGATTTCAAAACCAGGGGTGGGGTGTGAGAGTAACTAAACCTTATGGGGGTTTGGGGAAAAAAAAAGGGGGGGGGGGGGGGGGGGGGGGGGAACAGCCCTTTTTGAAAGGACATCAATTTTCCCGTGGAGGGAGGGGAGAAAACCGTCAAAATTTTAAAAAGGGGGCAAAAAAACCCGGGGGGAAAAAGGGGGGGGGGGGAAAAGGGGGCGGAGGGGGGGAAAAAGGGGAAAAGGGGGAAAACTAAAAACCCGACGGACACAAAATCATTTGGATGACAAAAAAGAATCGAAGCTTATAAAAGAAGCCCAAAAAAAAAAATCCCTTTTGGGGGAAATGGGAAAAGGGGGGGGGGGGGGGGGGGGGGTGGAAAAAAAAAAAAATAAAAGTTGCGTCAAAAAGGAAAAAGGACAAGAAACCCTTGTGACCGGAAAAATTTTTTAAAGAACCTTACAGAAAGGGGAAAACGCTAAAAAACCCCCCGGGCAGGAAGTAAACACGGGGAAACTTACAAAAAACAAATAAACCCCCTTTCTGCCGAAGACTCAAAAAACCCCCAAAAGGGGGGGGGGGGGGGGGGGGGTTGACAAACCTTTTTGGGAAAAAAAAGGGCGCGAAAAGGGGGGAAAAAAACCCCCAAAATTTTTTAAAACACAGAATGAACCGAAACCTGTTGTGTGTTTTGTGTGTGTGGGGGGTTTGTGTGTGTGTGTGTGTGTTTTTTGTGTAAAGGGGGGCCCGTGGGTTTTTGTGGTTTGGTTTTTTTGTTTTTCCCCGTGGGGGCCCCGTTTGTGAAAAAGGGAAGTAGGTAGGGGGGCGAAGGACACTGTATCCCATAAAAAGGGGGCAAAAAACAAAACACAAAAAAACCCCAAACCCGGGGTGGGGAAAAAAAACTTAAAATGACAAAAATTTTGTACACGAAAACGCTTTTGGGAGATACGGGGCAGGGAATTTTTCGGAAATCCGGGGGGCGGCGGGGGGGAGGGGGGGTGGGAAGGCACCCCAAAATTTTAGAACATGAAACCCTGTGCTTGGAAAAAAAACCCCCCCAACCTTTGTAAATCAAAAACCCTTTTGGGGAAAATTGAGGGCCCCAAAACCCTTTAAAGGGGTCATTAATACTGTTGGTAAAAAAAAACCCGAACTTGGGGTTTGGGGAAAGCTACACTGAACCTAAAAAAGGGGGGCATGTTGCCCAAAGGGGGGGTGTAAAAGGGGGGGGAAAAAAGCACCAAAACTTGTAGAAAAGAAACCAAAACCTGTTTTTTGGGGAGGGGGAGACAGGGACCTTGCAGAAAAGAGGTGGGGGGAACCCAAAAGGGGAAAACCCGGGGGGAAAAGGGGGGGGGCAAATGATATCGATTTTTAAAGGGAAAAAAAAAAGCCGGGGGAAAGGGGGGGGGGGGGGGGGGGGGGGCCCCCTTAAAACCAAAACCCATGGAAAAAAAAAACCCCCCGGTCAGGGGGGGGGAAAAGGGGGGGCCCCAGGGAGGGGGTTTTTAAAAAGGGGGAAAATTTTTTGGGGGGGGGGGGGGGGTTTTTGGGGGAAAAACCTATTTCGCCCCCGGGAAAATTTTTTCCCCCCAAAACCCCTTTTGGGGGGTTTTTTTGGGGTTTCCCCTGTGTGTGTGTGGGGGGCGGGGGGAGGGGGTTTTAATTTTTATTCAGGGGCCCAAAAAAAAACCCCAAAAGGGGGGTTTTGGAAAAAAGAAACCAAACCTTTCAGAAATTGCATAAAAAAATTTCCCGTTGGGATAAAAAAAACCGAACTTCATAAAAAAGAGGCAAAAAAAACCGGGGGGAAATTTTTGGGAAAAGGAGGGGGTTAAAAACCCCTTTTAAAAAAAAAAAGGCCATAAAAAAGGGGGGGGAAAACGGGGAAAAAGGGGTGGTAAAAAACCCCTTTTAAGTACCAGGAACCCGGGGGGGAGAAAAAAACCCCTCACAGTTGCCCCCATTTTTTGGGGGAAGGGGGGGTTTGGGAGACCCCTTTTTATATAAAAAGGGGGGGAAAAAACCCTTTGGGGGGGGGAAAAATTTAATTTTTGTTTCTTGTTTATTTTTCAAAAAATTTTTAAAACCCCCAAAAAAAATTAAAAATTTCCCAAAAAATTTTTTTTTAAAATTTTCAAAAAAAATTTTTAATTTTTGTCCCCCTTGGGGTGGGTAAAAAAAATTTTAAACCCATCAAAAAACAAATTAAAAAGTGAATCCCGGAAAAACCTGAAATTTTTTTTTTAACTTTTTTTCCCCAAACCCTTGAAAAACCGTGTCGCGACTTGTCTTTTTTGGAAAAATTTTGGGAGGAATTTCAGGGGGACCGGGAAAGGGAATTTTTTGGGGGAAAACACGGCTTTCGGAGGTTTTCCTAAGTTCTCCCCCCAAAGCCATTTTCCCAAAAAAAATTTTTAAAACACCCTTTAACTTTGGGGGAAACTTGAGGTTTAAAGGGGGGTTGCACCGGGTCCGGGAAATTTTTTTCCCAACTTTTTAAAGGGGGGCTTTAAAAACCCCAAAAAGGGGTTTTAAAAAAAGATTTTTGCCCCAAAAACAAACACCCAAGGGCCAAACTTTTAAAAGGCCCGGAAAAAGGGGTTTTTCCCCCCCCATTAAATTTTAAACCCCTTTTTTCATGTAAAATTTCAAACCCCCCCCACCACCCCACTAATTGCTCCCCCGCCCAAAAAATTTTTAGTGCCCAAAGGGGGATTCCCCAAAAAAAAATTTAACAAAAGTTTTTTTTTTGGGAAAAGGGGTTTTTCCCCCCTGGTCCAATAAAGAAAGGGTTTTGGGGGGGGGGTTTTTTTCCCCTTTTTAAAAGGGAAAAACCCAGGGGGGGGGTTTTTTTATTTGGGGGGAAAAGGGGAAAAAAAAACCCCAAAAAAAATTTTTTTTTTCCCCTGGTGCTCCCCAGTCCTTAAAATTTTTGGGGGAACCCAGGCAGTTTTTAAAAAAAATTTTGCACGGACCCCCCCCGCACCAGGGGGGGGTTAAAACCCCGTTTCCCCAAGTTTTGGGTTTGTAAAAAGAATTCCCCGGGGCCCCCGCAAAACCCCCCCCCTAAAACCCCCAAAATCGAACATTTTGGGATGGCTTGGGGCGGAGATGCAGCAGGTCGTCCCCCCTAAAAAACCGGGGAAAAAGGCTGTTTGGTTTTTTTCCAGCAGGAGTGGGCTGATGCCCCCAGGCCTTTCTCCCCCAAAAGGGTTTTGAACTCCTTGCGAAAAACCCCCCTTGAATGCCTTGCCAAAAAACGGGGGACCCCACACAAAAAAACCCCATGACATAAACAAAAACCCCTCCTGTGTTTCAAATTTGGGGGGGGGGGGGTGTTTTTTACTGGCTTTTTTTCCGTTTTGTCTTTTCCCCCTCCCCCCTTGTCATTTCCCCTTTCCCTTTTTTTCCCTTTTTAATTCAATAAATTCATGTTAAAATTTTGGGGAAATTTATCACTTCCCAATTTTCTTTTTAAGTCGGGGGAAAGGGGTTTGGCCCTTTTAAAATTTTATTGAACAGTTTTTGAAAGTGGAAACAAAAACCGCGTGTGAAAAAGTCTGTGGGGGCCCCCCCGTGTGGGGTGTGCGTTTTAAAAATGAAAGTGTGTGTGTGTGTTTGAGAAGGAAGGGGGCGAAGAAAATTTTTTTTAAAAAAAGGGGGCGATTCCCCCCGCCAGACAAGCAATGAACCTTACTAAAAAAAAAATACGAAAAAAAAAGGTTTGTTAAACCAAGCCACCTGGAAAAAAAAATGAAAGCCTGCGGGGCGGTTTGGGGGGGGGGGGGGGGGGGGGACCTAAGCCTTGCAGACAAAAAAATGTGCCCCCCCTGGTCTGTGCATGTGTGTGGTTGAGGGGCTAAGCCCCATTGGAGGACCCAAACATGGGGGTTTTAAAATAATTAAAAAAGGGGGGGGGGGGGGGGGGGGGAAAGGATTAGGGCGGGGAAAACTCCTCAAAATTTGGGGGAAAAAAAATGAAACCCCTTTGGGGGAAGGGGGAAAAAATTCCCGTTACATAAAATTTGGGAAAAAGGTCAAAAAATTTTTTTTTGGGGAAAAAAGCCCGGGTTTGGGGGTAAAAACCTTAAAAAAGGGCCGGGGCCCCAAGGGAGAGGGGGCAAAAGCCCCCCCTTTTAAGTGGAAACCAAAATTTTTTTTAAAAGGGGGGAACATTAAACTAGAAATAAAAAAAACCCCCTGGGGGTTTGGGGGGGTTTTTAAAAAAAAAAATTTTTAAAAAAGAAATAAAACTTTTTTTTGGGGGGGAAAAAAAAAAGGCAAAACCTTAAGGGGGGGGGGGTTGAAGGGGAAAACTATGGAAAAAAAATGTGGGGGGGGAAAAACAACCCCTCAAAAAAAACCCCCGGGGTTTTAAAAAAAAACCCCCTTTTTAAAAACCAAATTGAACTGGGGGGGGGGGTTTGGGGGGTTTATGGGACAAAACCTCTAAAAAGGCAAAAAATTCAAAAAAAAACAAAAATTTTAAAAACCCCCAAGGGAAAAACTTTAAAAAACAAAAGGGAAAAGGGGGTTAAAAACCCTTTTTGGGATTAAAAGGAAAAATTTACAAAAAATTTTTTTAAAACCCCGGGGAAAACCAATCTTTCCTTTTTTTTGGGGGGGGGGAAAAGGGGGAACCCCCTTAAAAAAACCCCAAAAACCCTTTTTCCCCCCCAACCAAAAAAAAAAAACCCCTTTTGGGGGGGGGGGGAAAGGACCCTTTTTTTTTTTTAAAAAAAAAAAAAACCGCCCAAAAAAAAAAAAAAGGGGGTGCTGGAGAATCGAGACAAAACGTAGACAGGGACGGGGGGTTTTTTTGGGGTAAAAAAACCCTTTTAGAAAAGGCCCCCGGGAAAAACCCCCTGGGGGGGGAAAAAAAAGACCTAAGTTGTGAAGGGAATCCTAAAAACCCCCTGTGGAGTGTGGGGGGGGGGAGATACCCAAAAACCCAATACGGAAAGAGGACATAAAAACTTTTGGTAGTTTTTAAAAAACTTTACAAAAAAAAGCATGAAACCGGGGGCGAAAAATTGGGGGGGGAAAAGGGGGGGGAAAAAAGGGGCCCCTTTTTACCCCCAAAAAAAGGGGAACCCCAAAAAGACCTTGGAATGGGGAAAGCCCCCTAACTTTACAGGAGGAGTAAAAAAAACCCCGGTGGGGAGATAAAGATAGCGAAATTTTGGGGGAAAAGGGCCCTTTTAAAACCCTGCCTTAAAAAAAATTTAAAAAAAAACCCCGGGGGGGGGGGGGGGGGCGGGGGGAAAAAAACCCCCCTAATTTTTTTAAAAGAGGAGGGAATCAATATGGAGGAAAAAAAGGGATGCAGAATTTTCTGGGAAAGGGGAAACAAAATCCAGGGGGGGGAAAAAAGAGAATCCTTTTCTTTTTTAAAAAAAAAAAACAGTATGTGCGGGGGAGGGGGGGAAAAAAAACACCGAACCTTGGGGGGAAGGGGAATGGAACTATGGGGGGGAAAAACACGGCCCCCCCAAAAACCTTAAAAGAAAAGGGGGGAAAAACCCGGGGGAGGGGGGAAGAGAAACAATACAGAAAAGAAGAAAAAAAGCCCGGGAAAGGGGGGGGTTTTGGTTTTTTTGGGGGGGGAATAAAACCCCCAACCCCCTAAAAGGGAAAAAGAAACTGGGGGGGAAGGGGGGAAAGGGCCCCCGAACCTTAGAAAAAGAGGGCTCAAAACCCTGAGGGGGGGAAAGGGGGGAGACAGACCGAACCTAAAAAGAATGAAACAAAATACCCGAGAGAGGTGGAAGTACAAATCGAATTACGGGGTTTTTAAAAAATTTTTTTTTTTTTTTGGGGGGGGCGGGGGGGGGCGGGGGAAAACAGTGAACCTTCCCAAATTTTTCAGAACTCTTTAGGGGGGGGGGGGGTGTAAACCCAAATTTTTTCAGAAAGGGGCCCCGGGAAAAAGGGGGGGGGGTTTTAAAGATCCCAAAAACCCCCTTTTAAAAAGGGGAAAAAAAAAAAAAAAAAAGAAACAGGGGCGGAATCGGGGGTGGGGGGGAACCCTTTTTTGTTTTGATGGGGGGGTGGGGGGCGGGGGGGTGGGGGGGTGGAGGGAAAAAGGGGGAGACACCATACCTGACAGATGGGGTGGAAGAATTACGGGGGGGTTTGGGAGAATAAGAAAAAAATTTTCAAAAAAAGACCAAGAAAACCCTTTTGGAGAAAAAAAGGGCAATGAAAACCCCTTTTTGGACAAAAAAAAAAAATGGGGGAAAAAAAAAAAAGAACCATACATAAAGAGTTAAATTCCTGTGGTGGGTAAAAAAAAAAAAAAAATTCAGAAAAAAAGGGCACGAAACCATAAGGGGAAAAAAAGGGGGGGGCCCCCCCCACACCCAAAACCCTTTTTAAAAAACGAAAGCCTGAAAAAAAAGGGGGGAAAAAGGGGAGAGAAAAAAGGGGAGAGAGAAAGAGAGAGGTAGGGCGGAAGGGGAAAAAAAATCGAACCCTATGTAAAGTTATGATGAAAACCCCCCGCAGAGGAGAGGGGAATTTTGGGAAAAACCCCCGGTTTTTTTGGGGGGCAGAAGAAAGGGGTCGGGGGGGGGGGGGGGGGGGGGGGGGGGGGCCAAAACCCCCCCCTTTACAAAAAAAACGACTCAAAAGCCCAGTAAGGGAAGGGGAGGGAGACACTAAGTCTCCCCCGAAGAAAGGAACAAAGGGTGGGGAGATGGGGAAGGGGGGAGGGCCCGGGGGACAAACTCTGAGTTTAAACCCCCAAAAACCTTTTGGGGGGGGCCTAACCCCGTGAGGGGGCATTTTTCCCCCTTAGGGGGGAAAGAATCTCCCTTTTTTAGGAAGGAAAAAAAACCCCGGGGGGGGTTTGGGGAAAAAATTTTAAGGGGCCTTTTATGGAAAGTAAAAAAAAAAAAACTTTTGGAGAAAAAAAAAAATTTTTGCGGGGGCAAAAAAGGGTGCGGGGGGGAAAAAATTGCAAACCCTTTTAAAAAAAATGACACAAAAATTTTAATAATGAGGGGGGGGGGGGGGGAGAGACGCCAAGTCTCATAGGGTGGGGCCCAAAAAAAGGGGGGGGGGGGGGGAAATTCAAAGTTTGTGTGGGGACAAAAGCCCCCCTTGGGGCCCAAAACTTAGGGGGGTTTTTGGGGGGGGTGGGGGACTAAGCCTCAAAAACCCCGGCACAAAAGCTTGGGGGGTTTTTAAAACCCTTTTAAACCTTATAAAAAAATAAAAAAAGAAAAAGCCCCCGGGAGAAAAAAATAGTTCACAAGTGGCCATAAAAGTTTTCCCCCTCCCCCATTTCCCGGGGGGGAGGGGAAAGGGTGAAAGACAAGGGGGCCTTTGGGGTTTTCAAAAACCGTGGGAGGTAAAGCCACAAAAAACCCTTTTTTTTTAAAAAAACAAAAAAACCTGGGGGGGGAAAATTTACGCTAACCTTTTAGTCGAGGCACGAAAACCTCGGGACAAAAGTTCACTAATTTTTATAGAAAAAAAAAAAAAAGGGGCCTTTGCAAGGGGGAAAAAAAAAAAACCCCAAAAAAAGGGGGACACTCCCCCTTTGCGAAAAAAAAATTAAAACGTTTTTTGTGGGAAAAACCCCCATACCAATACAAAAAAAAAGATTTAAAAAAGGGGGAAATTTTGTTTAAAAACTACATCCTTTTAAAAAAGGGCACGATATCTGATAGGATTAAAAAATTTTTTCCCCCCCCGCTACCATGTCGAGTTCGGTGAATTAAAGGTACTCAGATGGGAGGTTTTCCGGGTGAAAAGGGGGAAAAAATTTTTTTTGGGGGGAAAACCCGGATCAAAAAACCCCCTTTTTCCCCCTGCAGGGGGGCCCCCCAATCGTGCAGGGGGAAAACAGCGTCCATGTTTCACCCCCCAAAAATCAGGGGCCCCCCGCCACACTGCTCAAGCCAACCTTTGACCCCTTTTCCCGAAAATTTTCCCCTTTTTTGGTTTTCCCCCGTTTTGTATCGGGCTACGAAAAACTGATATTGATTTGGGGGTAAGAGAAACCAACTTTTTTTGAAAGGGACTTAAGTTTGTTGAGGGAGGGGGGGGGGAAAAATTTGAAAACCCTTTTTCAAGGGAGCAGGCGCCCCTTTGGGGGTGGTGGTGGTGAGGAAGCGAGCTTGGGGGAAATGAGGGACACGCAACCTGTGAGAGGGGTGAAAAGGGGAACCCCACAAAAACCCCGGGGGGCCCCAAAAAAATTTTTTAAAAAGGGTTTAAAAAAAAATTTTTTTTGGGAAAAGGGGCCCCCAAACCAAAAGGGGGGGGAAGGAGGGGGGGGGTGAGACACCGATCCAAAAGAAGGAATTTTAAAAAAACCCCCCGGAGAGTGGGGGAGGGGAGTAAGGGGAAAAAAAATCGAACCCCCTTTTTTGATGAAACCCTGTTTGGAGAGGGCGAAGAGCAGGTAGGGGGGGGGTTTTAAAAAAAATATTTTTTATTTCGAGGGGGAAAGGGGGGGGAAAAGGGGGGGGGAGTTCACAAAAACCCATTCTTAAAATTTTTAAAATAACATTAAAAACCCCCGTGTGGGTGGGTCCCCGGGGGGGGGGGGGGGAATTTTCCCCAAAGGGGAAAAAAAAACCCGGGGGGAAAACCTAACCCGGGGGAAAGGGGAAAAAAAATTTTAAAATAAAAAAATACCTCTGGACAAAAAATCCGGGGGGGGGGGGGGGGGGGGGGGGGAAAAAAGGGAGCCCCCGCTTTAAAAAGGGGCGAAATTTTTTTGGGGGGGGTTTTTTTTTTTAAAAAAAAGGGTTTTAAAACCCCCCCCCCCCCCGGGGAAACCCCAAAATGCCCAAAATTAATGGGGGGGGAGAGGGGGGGGAAAAAAAAAAAAAAACCCCCGGGGGGAAAAACCCCCAAATTTTTTGAAAAAGGGGAAACCCCCCCCCTTTTTGGGGTTTTTGGTTTTTGGGGACGGGGAAATTTTAAGGTCTGGGGGGGGGAAACCCCCCATAAAAGGCGGGGCCCCCGGGGGGGGGTTTGGGGATGGGGAACCCCAAAAAAAAGGGGCCCCAAAACCCGGGGGGGAAGAGAAAAAAAACCCCCAAAAAAAAAAAACGGAAGGGGGTTTTTAAAAAAAAAAAAATTTGAAGGGCCGTTTTTAGGGGGGGAGGAAGGGAGGAAAACTACCCTTTTTTTAAAAGGGCACAAAACCCCAATCGGGGGGAGAGAGGAAAAAAAAGGGGAAAAAAAAAGGAAAAGGAAAAAAAATTTAAAAAAATAAAAAAACCCTGTAGGACAGGGGGAAAAACCCCTTTTAAGGGGCAGGAAGGGGGGAAAAGGGGGGAAAAAGAAGGGGAAAACCCCAACCAATAGGCAAAAAAAATTTTTAAAAGGGAAGGAAAAAACAAAAGGGGGAAAGAAAAGAAAAAAATTAAAAAAAAAAAGGACAAAAACTAAACGGCGGAACAACCAAAAAAGGGGAAAAAATTTGGGGGGAAAAACAAAACCGTTGGAGGCCCTTTTAGGGGGAAATCTTAAATTTTTTTTTTTGGCAAAAATTTAAAACCCCCTCTTTGAAAAAAAATGGGGGCCAAAAAAAACTTTTTTTTTTCCCCATCAAACAAAATTACAGAAAAAATTGGGGTTTTTGGGGGGCCATGGAGGGCCTCCAAGCAAAAAAATTTTAATAAAATTTAAAACATTGGGAAAATTTAAAGTAAATGGCCCCGGCTTTTTGCAAAGGAGATCGGGAAGGTTTTTAAGAAACCCAAGGGGCCCTTTTAAACACGCAAAAAAAAACCACCTCTGTTTTGGGGAAAAAAAATCAAAAAAAATTTTCGTCTGGAAGGAGGAAACTTGGGAACTCAATTAAAAGGGCGTAAAGGGCTTTTTGGGGGACCGAGATGTGTATTTTGTCATAAATTTTTTTTTTGTCTTTATGAACGAACTGGATGAAATAACGTAATTTAAATTTTCGTGTTGGGGGAAAAAAAGGTTTTGGGTGTTTTAAAAAAAAGGGGAAAGTTTTGTGAAAAAAAAAAGGGGGGGCCCAAAACGTACAATTTCAAAATTTTTGGTTGTTTTTTTTTTGGACAGCCCATAGGCCATTAGCGCTTATTCCCCTTTTCCCCTTACTGTCGATTCGATTGCCCCAAAAAAGGGCAGGGGGGGGGGGCGGAGAAGTACTTGTTTGTAGGGGGTGTGTGTTCCTGATCTTGGGGGGGGGCCCCCACGGGGATGGGGAAAATGAGGTACTTGAGGTTGGGGGGGAAAATCTCCACTTTGTTTAAAGTCAGTGGGTTTTTGGGCTAATATTTTGCAACCTCGGGGTTGAAGAGGGAAAACCCGGTTTTTTTTTGGCAAACCCGTGATGGTCATGAGGTAAAAGCAGCAGAGTGGGGTTTTTTTTTTTGGTTTTTTAACCCCCCGGGGGGAAATTCCCCGTTGGGGAACATTTTAAAAAAAGAGAAAAGCGAAATTTTCCCGGGGGAAAAAAATTTGTGATTCACGAACTTGGGGTGGAAAATAATAAAAAAAGGGGAAAAGAAAAATTTTTTTTGTAAAACGAGAAAAATGTTTTAAAACAAAATTTCAATGGGGTTTTTAAATATCAATTTTTTTTTAATATTTAAATTGTACCCCCCAAATGTAGGTGGGAAATTTTGCGGGAAACGGAATGCTACGAAATTTTCGGGTTTGATGTTTTACTATTTTTTTTTGTATGTGTCTTAAAAAAAATTAGATTTTAAAAAAAAAAGCATTTTTGCAAACCTGTTGCATTTTTGCAAACCCAACGGTTTGGACTTGGAGGGGTTTTTTTCCTTTGGGGGTCGCGTTCCCCAAAAAACGGAAAATTTTTCCTTTTTCCCGGGGGTTCCCCTTTTTTCCCCCCTTTCCCGGGGGATCCTTTTTTTAAAAAAAAAAAAAATTTCCCCCGCTAACCATTTTTTTTTTGAAAAGGAAAAAAAAGGAAAACCCCCAAAGTTTTAAGTAATTTTTCCCTTCAAAAAAAATTTTTTTTGGGAAAAAATTTTTTTTTAAAAATGGGGGGTGAAAAAATTGTAATTCCGTTTTTTTTTTTTATTTTGATATTCCCCTTTTTCTGTTTTGGTAAAAAGGGGGGGACACAAAAACTTAATTTTGTTTCCCCCTTTTTCCTTTTTTTTCGGGATGAAAAGCATGGGGCATGGAAAATGAAAAATTTTTTTTGTTTGTGCCCCCGGGGCATGTAAATGCCCCGGGGGTTTTACATTTTTACACAAAGGGGTAGGGGGGGCTTTACCCCAAAAAGAGGCTTAACCCCCTCTTCGGAGTGGGAACGCCAAAGCCTTTTGGGGGAAAAAAAGGGAAAATTGGGTGAATCACCCCGAGTCCAAAGGGGGTTTTTTTTCAAATAGGAAAAAAAAAAGATTCCAAGGGTGGGTGTAAAAGGGGGGGGTCATCGAAATGTTTATGGAATTGGGTTTCAAAAAAAGTAAGGGGTTTTTAAACGGGGTTTGTTCCAAGATTAAAATTAAGATTAAGATTAAAATTTTGTTTTCCCCCCCCAAAAGCCCCCGGTTATTCAGGAAATGTCACCACGTTTCCAAAAAAAAACCCCG
>JAMYXO010003636.1:0-15000 GCA_033310375.1 Conus canariensis | reverse complement strand
ACCACCAACATCCATAGAGATACTGCAGCTTTCGCATACCCATTCATGTCTTTCAATTTCCGTTTGTGTAAGCAGGGTTTTGTGCTTCAAACGTATGAAACAGACAAGTTTACTGTTAAAATGTATACCAGGAAGAGTGTCAATATCAGGTTTCTTTTTAAAACGTGATAAAGTCAGACAGCATGAAGCTGCGGAACAGGAGAAAAAAAAAATAGAGAGCATGAACTTGCTCTCAAAAAGCTTGAACATTCTATTGAAATCGATAACTCCTCCGACACGGCCGGCCAAAATTCTCAGGCTCCTGTCCACATTCCGGCCATGAAATTTTCCTTGGATCCTTTTAATGAGACCACTGAAAGTATTGACGCGTATTTGGACTGGTTCGAATAGCGACAGAACTTGGCCTGGACCCCCCCCCCACCCCCCTCCCCCCCTCCCCCGCCCACCTCCCCCTCCTCCAAATAGCATAACATGAAACTCGCGCGAGTCTCATCAACTTTTCACTGTCTACAATGATGATGCCATGAATATTTTACAAACCGTCTCATGTTAACTGTTTGTAATGATCTGGTAATGACGGTTGAACATTCCCACAAAGTGCTTCCCTGTGAATCAAATATTGATTCCACAGTCGCACCCAATTTCGGTTAGTAATCTGCTTTACAAACTTAATCTAAGGGAAATGCCAAATACCCACAGCATGTAAATTATCCATAAGGCCGTACATCCCAGCATAACATACATATCTTTCAAAATCAGAGCTACAACAAAAGTAATAATTTAATCAGACAATGAACCAATCAATCTTTCAATATCAGAGCTACAACAAAAGTAATGATTTCATCAGACAATGAACCAATCAATCTTTCAATATCAGAGCTACAACAACAGTAATGATTTCATCAGACAATGAACCAATCAATCTTTCAGGCTATAGTACTGAGTGGAGGAGGGGGGGGGGTAAATTTCATGGCAGAGACATACAATAGTTAAAAAAAAAAGAAAAAAAGAAACAACAGCAAAACAACAAGAAAAAGACAAAACAACAAATGCTGTGAAACAGATGGGGGTGGGTCAACACAGGAACTTTTCCTTGTTAACGAATAATATACAGAAGTCAACAAATGATCCGCGCCTGAGGTCAAGTCGAAAGCCATGACAATATCATTTTCATATGACTGGCTTTCGTTACAAGCGGAACTTCTGACACACAGAACGGGTTTACATGAGGAGAAACTGGGAATCGCTTCGCTACAACAGGCTTTCGATAGTATTCGCATCCCTCAAGCCGTTTTGGCTCTGCATCCTTCAGTCACTCCTCATGCCAGACACCCACCTGGCTGGAGACAAACAGACGTGGATTGGGGTGGCTTAACCCAAAGTTCTTCACCCGGAACTCGTCCTTCAAGCGTTCCATGCAACCGGCATCTCCACCTGACCGCTCCTGACTCTCCGCCGGACGTTCTCCCATCTTTGCCTGGCCTTGACCTTCACCACGTGCGTGTTGTGTGTGCTGCCTGGAAAGAAAAGAGAAACATAACAAAAATGATTCTTGACTGCTGATCTTCTGTTTCACAATTAAGAACACTTGAACTTGAACTTGTAGGTGTTAGAGGCCTTAAGAGGCCTGTTCACCGTTCTGATTTATATATCTAGATCAAAAACAATTGACGTTCACCACGTGTATGATGACTGAAAAGAAAGGGGAAACGTGAAAAAAAAAGATTTCTTGACTGCTCAGAACTAAGAACTTCTGACTTTCACCACGTGTGTGTGTGTGTGTGTGTGTGTGTGTGTGTGTGTGTGTGTGTGTGTGTGTGTGTATGTATGTTGTGTGTGTGTGTGTGTGTGTGTGTGTTAGTGTGTGTGTGTGTGTGTGTCTGTGTGTCTGTGTGTCTGTGTGTGTGTTAGTGTGTGTGTGTGTGTGTGTGTGTGTGTGTGTGTGTGTGTGTGTGTTAGTGTGTGTTAGTGTGTGTGTGTGTGTGTGTGTGTGTGTGTGTGTGTGTGTTAGGTCTTCAATTTAACGTCTATACACATTACGTGATATTAGACGAACCTAATCTATAAGAATAACATTAACAGCAACAGCAAAAAATGGATAACTAACTATAAAACATCGAAGAATAACCGGTCATAACAAGGACGTTACTAAAACACCAGTTCCCATTTTACAAAACAGAAAACATAGGGCTTTGATGCAATGAAACAGCAATTTTACACATTAGTGGTAAATCGGTTACAACTGTATCCAGAGAACAATTAGGCAGAGGTGGTAGATGAGGTTTTAACTGTTTGCAGTGGAAAAGTATGTGGGAATTTGTTATCATTTCACCACAAAGGCATGTTATATTTTTGCAAAACTTTGTCTTAAAAGCGTTTAGTTTGATCTTATATATTAGCGAAATTATGATCCGAGAAAACGGCAAACTACATTGATAAAAAGAATGAAGTGTGTCAAAGTTTAATAGCTGGTTTATGCGAGTATCAAGAGAACATCCCGAATTTTGTTGTTTTTTCCTACAATGTTTCCAGCATGCATTTTCTAGAAGTCTGTATCCCTCATGGATAGACAATGGGATACTGATAACCTCCGACCCGCTAGTATTTTTTGCTCCCCGTTTTGCTGCTCTGTCTACTCTCTCATTAAACTGAATCCCACAATGAGAAGGAACCCAACAGAAACTAATTCTTGTACCCCTAATAATCAAGAAATGTATTAGGTGATGAATATCTGTAATCAGATCTTGTCTTACTATAGGGTTTGTTTTACTTAGGGCGAATAAAACTGATTTTGAATCGACGCAAAAGAGGACTTGGAATATTGGATTTGAAAAGTCAAGTAGAAAATACAAAGCCATTAGAATGGCAGTTAGTTCTGCTGTAAAAATTGATCTGTTTTTTTCCAAGATAATAAGATTTTTCAATTTTCAATGAAGGAATTGTAAATGCTGCACCTGCTTCTTTGGTATCCAAAAGAGACCCATCTGTATAAATTTTAAGATGAAAGGGATACGAATTTTCAATATACTCTTTTACTATTTGGCCTATCAGGTTTTCATTGTGTGTGTGTGTGTGTGTGTGTGTGTGTCTGTGTCTGTGTCTGTGTGCTGCCTGAAAGGAAACGGCAAACATGATAAAAATGATTCTTGACTGCTAACCTTCTTTTTCACAAACACAAAACTTTCCTTGATGATGTTTTGAAGATTTTTCATGGAAACAAAAGAACAGAAACCGTCGAAGTTTTGGTCGTAGACCATCTTCGACACTGATGACGTCAAATGAAAGACAAAGACCTATAGGTAATGACGTCTAAAAACATATACGTAAACGGACGAATATGTGTTTAAAGGGTGTGTGTGTGTGTGTGTGTGTGTGTGTGTGTGTGTTCTTCAATTTAATGTCTATACACATAAGTGATTTTAGACAACGAAAAAAAAAAAATGAACAAGGTAGAAAAGGGGGAAGGGAGGGGAGAAGGGGTGGGTAGACAGGCAGCTGAAGGAGATAAAGAGATAGAGAAACAGGGAGATAGAAAAAGATGAAGAAGTATAAATGGAAAACGGAAAAAGAGAAAAAGGAGGATCAGAATGAGAATCGGAAGAAAAAATGTTAACATGAATAAAAATTGCAACCTACAACATAACTAGAATAACATTTTTAAAAATCAAATGAACGCTAAAGGTAACAGGATAATAACATTTACACGTGAAAATAGAATTATTAAAGGAATCTAAAAATGGTACTCTGAACAAGTCCTAAAACAATGTCACAAATCAAAAGGGGTTTTATTAAAACCTCCTTCAGGGACTTTTCCGAAAAAGTAGGCAGATATGTTTTCATTTTTCTACAGTGGAAAAGTATATGTTCATTAGAAATTTTCCCACCACAAACACATGTGATGTTGGAAGTGAATTTCGTCTTAAAAGCATTAAGTTTGAATCTATAGGCAAGGGAAGTTAAAAGCCTTAAGTTAGACAATTGACCATACTTAGATATAAAAACATCTTCAAAACTCGTTTGGTGGTCAGCAGGTAATGAGTGGCCAACATCTTCTTGTTTCTTTCTAAAATGCTTCCAGCAAGCATTCTGCAGTAGGCTATACCCTTCTTTCAGAGATAAAGGGATTTTCAAATTATATGCTTCATTTGTATAATCTGCAGAGTTTTTAGCTAGTTTGTCTACGGATTCATTTGAATGTATTCCACTGTGTGAAGGCACCCAAAGAAAGGTAAGATTACTACCTCTTAGAATAAGGAAATGCACCAAATGATTAATCTCAAAAATCAAATCTTGTCTCACACTAGAATTTGAATTGCTTAAGGCATACAACACTGATTTTGAATCGACACAAAAAAGAATCTGAGTCACAGTTTTCGGAAAATCAAGCAAATAACGCAAAGCCATAAGAATAGCAGTTAATTCAGCTGTAAATATAGATCTGTGCTTTCCAATATAAAAACCTCTTTTGACCTTTAAGTGGGGGATAGTGAAAGCAGCACCAGCTTCGTGATTTTCTAGAACTGAACCATCGGTATAAACTTTGAGATGATTTGGATAATTGAGAAATAAATGCTCATTCGCAACTGTGCCAATAAAATTTATATTCTCATTTTTCTTTGCATTGGTATAATTAATGTCAAAATGTCCTTTTTGTAATTCCCATGGAGGGATAACAGTACATGGATTACTACATTTTACCATATCTTCTAATTCTATTCCTGATTGTTGAAAAGTATCTAGAGTTTCAGTTTTTATTGTTTTAAGACATGATATGTTTTTGGCTCGTTTTGGGAAATCAACATCTGATCTTAAGCCAATTTCATTTTCGACATTGTTTTCACTTAAAGAGCCTTTTAACAAATATTTAGCGATGGCAAGCTGACGGCATTCATTTAAAGGAAGTACTCCTACCTCTCTATATGTTGCTATTGTTGATGTATGGAAAGGAACCCCAAGGCCAATCGAAAAGCTTTACAATCCACGCTTTGTAATTTGTTTAATAAATATTTTGGAGCGGTGAAAAAAACTTCTTGACCATACGTAAGCCTAGAGCGAACAAGACTTATCGCTAGATGTTTTAGTACTCTGACATCTTGGCTCCAGTATTGCTTACTGATAACTTTTAAAAAATTTAAAGTCTTTCTTGCTTTAGATAACAAGTATTCAATGTGATAATTCCAGTTTAACTTAGAAGTAATATGAACCCCCAAAAACTTTACCCTTTGTTTATATTCCAAAATATCAGACCCAATATGGAGGGATGGTAAATTGGGTGGATCAGCACCATTGTTGAATAAAACCAGATGAGTTTTCTCAGTTGATAGAGTTAGTCCATTTTCAAACAAGTAGTTATTTAATTTATCTAATTCCATTTGATAAGCTTTTCTATAGTAATTTATATCTCTTTTTGGTGACTTCTTTTTCATGGACACATTCATCCACATGCAAATATCATCTGCATATTGTACTAAGTTGACATTTTTTGACAAACATTGAGGTAGGTCATGAAGTAATATATTAAAAAGATGGGGCGCTATTACCGAGCCTTGTGGAATACCCATTGTAGGCATGCGTGTAGTTGAATAGGAATTTCCCACCTTTGTTTGCATGCTTCTTTTCATCAATAAGTCTTTTATGTAAAAGTAGATGTTCCCAGACAAACCAATTTGTTTCAATTTATATAGTAATTTATGATGCCAAACACGATCATATGCCTTTTTTATATCAAAAAAGGTTGCTAGAGTATTCTTTCTGCGAGCAAATTGATGCTTTACCTGTGTAGTCAATTTGACAAGATGATCAATGGTTGACCTACCCTTTCGGAAACCAGCTTGGTTTTTTGGGATCACTTTATTTTTATTACAATAGAATATTAGTCTGTTTAAAACTATCTTTTCCATAAGTTTGCCTACATGCGAAGTTAATGATATAGGTCTGTAATTATTCTTATTACTTTTCGTTTTTCCTTCTTTAGGAATCGGTATTATGATAGAATGTTTCCATATTTTAGGGTTTTGTCCCTGTTCCCAACACTTTTGAAATAAGTCGTGTAGCAACAGTACCCAACTGTCTGGCAAATGTTTAAGTAAGATATTAGAAATAGCGTCCATGCCTACTGATGACTTTTTATTAGTCAGGGAAAGTATAGCTTCTCTCAACTCACGTATAGTAATTGGAGCATTGACATAAAGATCATCTTTCCGCTGTGGATCTTGATAGTCATCATTTCTTTCTTCATTTTCCCTGAAAATTTTATGATTTTTTGGTAGTTTGCTTGCATTCATTATATCAGCAAACATATCTACAAATGATTCTGCCTTTTCTGAATTGCTTGGTAATTCATTACCATCACATTTGATTGGACAGTGTGGCAAATGAACACCATTTTTCATTTCATTAAACTTTTTCCACACCCTCTGTAAGTCTTTATGGGTATGTGTTTCATTGGTGCAGAAATTAGACCAATATTCCCGCTTGACTTTTGCAATCGTTCTGTTACTCATGACATTTGCTTTCTTCATTGGAGCATGCGTTTTTGGTCCAGGATTTTGTAGGTATAATTTATATTCTTCTGTTTTCTTGTCAACCGCTTTCTGGCATTCATCATTCCACCATACATTCCCTGCATGTTTATCTGATTTGCGAGCTGCATATTTAGGAATGGCATAATCAGCAGCATTTAGTACTGTTTCTGTAAATTTTGAGTAATAAATGTCTATGTCATCATCTTTAATGCAATCTATGTTTTGTGCACATAAAAAAGCTCTAAATGTTTCCCAGTCAGCAAAGTTATAATTGTATTTAGGAATGACATCTTCATCTCTATCGCTAGATATTTGTTGATCATTGACAGTGGTAACAATGGGTATATGATCACTTCCAAGCGTGTCACAAAGTGGTTCTCATGTGCAATTATGTCCCATGTGTGTGTGTGTGTGTGTGTGTGTGTGTGTGTGTGTGTGTGTGTGTGTGTGTGTGTGTTTGCGTGCGTGCGTGCGTGGGTGCGTGCGTGCGTGCCTGCGCGCGCGCGCGCGTGGTGTGTGTGTGTCTTTTTCTCTATTACAGAAATTACATTTGTCGCTATCAACAATCTGCATACTTTTCAGCACACTATTTGTTACCAAAATTCTGTGGCATATTCTAATTTGGAACCATTTCAGTCTGGTTTCTTTGATTTTCTTAATCCTTTTCAGTACCTCTATCCAGTCAATAGGTATATCAAGACGTTGTTCCCACTTGACAAAGGCGCTTATGTTAAGAACTTCATTGGCTTCTACCATAATATCGTAATAAGTACGTGTTCCCTTAGTAACACTACACATTTTTTGAAGTGCTAAAGTGTTATCATTACTAATGTTACTATTTAATGTCAGTCTTCTTTTCTTTGCATAAGCTTTGATCGAATGCACGCAGCTTACATACTTTAGAAAATTGACCTGAAATCCCAATTTTTCTGACAATTCGTTGTGGTTTACAAAATCACCATCCTCATTGAGTAAATGTTTAACTAAAAATATATTTTTCTGCATCCATTTCTTGTAAAAGAATGGTTGTTCTCCAACTTTAAATTTTTCATTACAAAAAATAGGTTCAGTGGCTAAATCTGTACTTTCGTATAACTCTACCTGTTTGCAGAACCTTTGGTATGCTTGAAAAACTCCTTTCCAAAATTTGTTAATAACATTGTTTTCAGTAAATCTATTAGGACCATATGCATCAATATTACTTACTTCGGGACATAATGAATGTAATATTATTTTCCACTTACAATTGTACATGTACGCTTTCCTTATCCAGGCGATTTTCAAGGAGCTGATGTACATTTTCAGGTCGGGTATACCTATCCCTCCCTTCTGTATATTATGTACTGAGTATTTTCTTTTAATTTTATCATTTTTGTTGTTCCAAACAAATTTGAAACACATATTCTGTAATAAAGCAATCTGGGAATCAGGAGGATTCGGTAGAAGGATCCATAAGTACACCAATTTTGACAGCACTAATGATTTGAGCACAGCTACTCTACCTAATGGTGTTATTATTCTTTTTGTCCATATTTTGAACAAGGTTTGGACTTCTGAGAATTTATCTTTCATATTCATTTCCGTCATATCCGATAGCCTATTCGTAAACCACAGTCCTAGAATTTTGAATTTTGAGGGGTTCCATTCCATTTTATAGTGGGGTAAATATGTTTTCGTAGAGTTTTTATCTATACCTAACCAAACATTAAACTAAAATCGGAAATGAAACGAGGCAGGGAACAGTAAACGATAAACAGTAAACAAGTTGGGTATTTTTTGCTCCCATAAGAAAACCTAACACAGAGTAACTTTTATTCAAGACTGGCACAGCCTTTTAAACTTGAATAAAGTCAGACAAATCTAATAGTGGGGGAAAAAACAAGCGCAGGCCAACAACTGAACTATCTTCATAGTAATGACTTGGCAAAGATTTGGACTTAAGGAGGGGGGGGGGGGGGGGGGGGGGTAATTTGAAGATGGAGAAACTGGGAACATGAAATTAAGAAAATATGTTACAGATATGAAAACTCTTCACTAGCTGCATAAGGGAACCATCGCGATCTCTTTTGAAGGCAGATATATTTGTATTGCCTGCTCCGAGGCCTTTCGTCCGCTGGGTCGGACTCATCAGGGAGACACGGCTGGTTGTGTCTGCGCTCCTGGCGTCAAATAGAGACACACCACAGTCCATACACCAATACAAATATATCTGCCTTCAAAAGAGATCGCGATGGTTCCCTTATGCAGCTAGTGAAGAGTTTTCATATCTGTAACATATTTTCTTAATTTCATGTTCCCAGTTTCTCCATCTTCAAATTAACCCCCCCCCCCCCCCCCCCCTCCCCCCCCTAAGTCCTAATCCTTTGCCAAGTCATTACTATGAAGATAGTTCAGTTGTTGGCCTGCGCTTGTTTTTTCCCCCACTATTAGATTGTTCGTCTATGTATTTGTCTGACTTTATTCAAGTTTAAAAGGCTGTGCCAGTCTTGAATAAAAGTTACTCTGTGTTAGGTTTTCTTATGGGAGCAAAAAATACCCAACTTGTTTACTGTCAAACATTAAACGTTTTTTTTCATAGTTCAATTTCAGTCCTGTTATTTGCTCAAATTCATAAAGATTTGTAAATAACTTTTCATATGATTTCTTATCTCCTTCTAGCGTAAAGGTGGTGTCGTCTGCAAACTGATTTATCTTAAATTCTGTGTTTTCTATCTTTATGCCTTTGATATCGTTGTCTTGCCTTATTTTGTTCGCCAGTACTTCAACACACAAAACAAATAGATAAGGAGATATAGGGTCCCCTTGGCGGCAACCTCTTCCAATTGAAAAACATGATGACACTTTCCCGTTCACTATTACGTAAGACTTTATCTTATCGTAAAAAGATGATATCCATCGTTGTATTCCGTTTCCGAATCCAAATGCAGCCAGAATTTTATTCATATATGACCAATAAACAGTAAACAAGTGGGGTAACTTTTGCTCCCATAAGAAAACCTAACACAGAGTAACTTTTATTCAAGACTGGCACAGCCTTTTAAACTTGAATAAAGTCAAACAAATACATAGACGAACAATCTAATAGTGGGGGGAAAAACAAGCGCAGGCCAACAACTGAACTGTCTTCATAGTAATGACTTGGCAAAGATTTGGACTTAAGGAGGGGGTGGGGGAGGAGGAGTTTGAAGATGGAGAAAATGGGAACACGAAATTAAGAAAATATATTACAGATATGAAAACTCTTCACTAGCTGCATAAGGGAACCATCGCAATCCCTTTTGAAGGCAGATATATTTGTATTGCCTGCTCCGAGGCCTTTCGTCCGCTGGGTCGGAACTCATCAGGGAGACACGGCTGGTTGTGTCTGCGCTCCTGGCGTCAAATAGAGACACACCACAGTCCATAATACTATGGTGTTCTCTCCACCAAGGGTGCAAAAAAGAATCTAATAGCACCCCCAAAGCAGCCAGCGAAGGTTGGCCTGCGCTTGTTTTTTCCCCCACTATTAGATTGTTCGTCTATGTATTTGTTTGACTTTATTCAAGTTTAAAAGGCTGTGCCAGTCTTGAATAAAAGTTGCTCTGTGTTAGGTTTTCTTATGGGAGCAAAAGTTACACCCACTTGTTTACTGTTTATTGTTTACTGTTCCCTACCTCATTTCATTTCTAATTTTGTTTCGATTAAATTGAGGTTATTTGTATTTGTTTCTGTCCGTCTGTGTGTTTGTCTTTTGATCTCCCTTGCATCTTTGGGTGGATCCTCAAGCATAGGCTCAAAGATTGTCCCCTACATTTTATACTATTCGCATAATGTCTTTAGTTTTTCAGCAACTTTTTTCCTCCCCACACTTTCGTTTGGTTTCATTTACTACCCTTCGCTGGCTGCTTTGGGGGTGCTATTGGATTATGGACTGTGGTGTGTCTCTATTTGACGCCAGGAGCGCAGACACAACCAGCCGTGTCTCCCTGATGATTGTGTTAGGTTTTCTTATGGGAGCAAAAGTTACCCCACTTGTTTACTGTTTATTGTTTACTGTTCCCTACCTCATTTCATTTCCAATTTCATATATGACCAGTTAACTGAATCGAAAGCTTTTTCAAAATCGACAGAAATTAATAACCCTCGTAAGCGATTCACTTCTAAATAAGAAATTAAATCGTTAATTGTTCGTGAACTATCACCTATATATCTACCTGGAACGAATCCCGTCTGGTCCTCGTTTATGAGTTTTGGTAAAACCATTTTTATTCTGTTTGCATTACAGGCTGAAGCAATTTTGTAGGTTACATTTAGAAGTGAGATAGGTCTCCAGTTCTTCAAGTATTCTCGCGGCTTCTCTCCTTTAGGAAGACCAATAATTATTCCTTCTTTTTGTGTTATAGACATTCCTCCGTTACTGTACCCCTCATTTAGAGAACGGACAACAAAATCTCCTAATTGTCTCCAAAAGAATTTAAAGAAATTTACTGTCATACCATCTGTTCCAGGACTCTTATCATTTTCCATATTTTTTAGGACTTTGGTGGCTTCTTCTAAAGTGATTAATCCCTCCAGTTGTTCGGATTCTAGCTGACTGAGTTTTGGCAGGTTATCTACGTAATTTCCAATCTCAATATCACTTACTTCCTTTTCTGTGTATAAGTTTTCATAATAGTTCTTTGTCTCTTTTAACATATCATCCGTTTCTGTCAGAGTTGTTCCTTGGTCCATGACAAGTTTAAGCATTCTTTTGCTTACAAAATTCCTTTTCTCCAGTGAACAGAAATATTTGCTTATTTTCTCCCCGTAGGATGCCCATTTGGCTCTGGATCGAATCATTATTCCGTCAATTTTCGTTTTCCTTAGCTCACTCAGCTCTTCCTTTTTCTTTTTCAAGATCTCAAGGTCTGTTTCCAGCAAGCCATTTTTGTTTTCCAAATCTTGTATTGCTTTTTCAATTTGTTTTTCTTTTTCATTTCTATTTCTATTTTTGCGAATACTGAATGTTATTGTTTCTGCTCTTATTTCCATAATTAGAGTTTCTAAAAATAATTGGTCTGAAATTGAGAACTGGATTTGATCATTTGGGATTTTACTGACAGAGCGTTTATTGTATGGTAGTAATGCATATTGTCCCTTGATTCTTTCAATCGTTTCATTGACCAGATTTACATATTGTTTGTCTCTTAAAAAAGAAGAATTAAATTTCCAGAATCCTTTATGCCTCTCTTCTTTTTTAAAAGCAATATTTATGTATATCAAAGAGTGATCTGTTCTGTATCCAAACAAAATGTCGGCATCTTCTATGTAAGCGATAAGCGTGTCGGACAGTAAAAAAGAAATCTACCCTGCTTTGTTGAAACGGTTTTGGTCTTCTCCAAGTATATCGCCTCGTGTCTTGGTTCAACTCTCTCCATATATCAACTAGCTCTAATCTAGACATAATTTCCATAACTTCTTCCTGTGCGCGAGCGTTATTGATATGTTTACAATTGTGATAATCCTTACTAGGATCAAGAACCAGATTCCAGTCCCCTGCCATTATTATGTTGGGGACATTTAAATCTTCTATTTTTAATTTTATATTTTCAAAGAAAGATGGTTCATCATTATTTGGTTCATAGATATTCGCTAATACGAAATCTGTTCCCATTGTATTAATAGTTACTATTATGTAATTACCATGAGCATCTTTAACAGTTTTCTTTATTTTGAATTCAAAGTTATTATTAAAGAGTATTGCAACACCTCTTGATCGAGAGTTGTTGGAAGCAAATACACATTCATAACCCCATTCACTTCTTATCTGACGTTCTAATTTACTTGTGAAATGGGTGTCTTGTAGAAAATAAATAGAGTATTGTTTTTGTCTTAAAAATTGAAACACATCCTTTCTTTTGGAGTATCCCCCGAGACCTTGGTAATTCAAAGATGATATCGCTATAGAGTCCATTCCTCTTTAAATATCCTTACTTTTCTATGTTTTTTCTCTCCAGCCATAACAGTGTGCCAAAATACAACCCTTGATACTAGAACAACTAAGAAAAAAATATATATATATATGCACATACACAAACATACGCAAATGCATACTAAAAAAAAAATAATCTACCAGACTACAAACACGTACGCTTTAAAGTAAAAAATGAGTCACAATTTACTTGACCAACGCAGTCGAGCGGCTGGCGCGGAGAAAAAGAAGAAGAAGAAGAAAAAGAAGAAGAAGTAGAAGAAGAACAAGAACAAGACCAAGAAGAATAAGAACACGGAGAAGAAAAAGGACGCAATATACCTATAAAGGCAATAACACATAGATAAAGCAGAATCAAACTAAGACAAGCTTGACTTTGAAAAAAAAAAAGTGAAACGCATGCTTTCCATTCTGTATGCATAATAACTAAGTGAAATAATCGAGCACACACACACACACACACACACACACACACACACACACACACACACACACGCACACGCACACACACACAAACATACACACACGCGCGCGCACGCGCGCACACACACGTACCCTCACTAACAAGGGGAAGGGAAAGGGGTGGGCGGGTGCCGATGGGGTGTGAAATCGCGCTCACGCACGTGTGTGTGTGCCTCAAGTTCAATGTACTTGTGAACACAATTCAACTGGCTGTCGTCAAGGACAGGTGTATTGGGGCGACTCATTTTTGTCACGTGCAAAGCGTGATGGGGAGGCGACGGGGGATGGGGGAGCGGGGGAGTGTAAGTGGGATTATGCACCATGTGTATTTTAATAACAGTAAGTCAGCTTTGATAAATGTTTGGGAGGGAGGGGGGGGATGGGGGAGCAGGTGGGGGGAGTGTAAGTGGGATTATGCACCATGTGTATTTTAATAACAGTAAGTCAGCTTTGATAAATGTTTGGGAGGGAGGGGGGGGGGAGGGGGAGGGGGAGCAGGTGGGGGGATGGTAAATGGGATTATGCACCATGTGTATTTTAATAACAGTAAGTCGGGTTTGATAAATGTTTGGGGGGGGGGGGGGGGGACGGACGGGCGACGGGGGAGCAGGGGCGGGGGGGGGGAGGTAAGTGGGATTATGCACCATGTGTATTTTAATAACAAGTCGGGTTTGATAAATGTTTCTGGGAAGGGGGGGGGGGGAGGGTGAGTGGGATTATGCACCATGTGCATTTTAATAACAAGTTGGGTTTGATAAATGTTTCTGGGAAGGGGGGGGGGATAGGGGAGCGGGGGGGGGGGGGGGTAAGTGGGATTATGCACCATGTTATTTTAATAACAAGTCGGGTTTGATAAATGTTTCTGGGAAGGGGGGGGGAGGATAGGGGAGCAGGGGGGGGGGGGTAAGTGGGATTATGCACCATGTTATTTTAATAACAAGTCGGGTTTGATAAATGCTTCTGGGAGGGGGGAGGGGGATAGGGGAGTAGGGGGGGGTAGGGTAAGTGGGATTATGCACCATGTGTATTTTAATAACAAGTCGGGTTTGATAAATGCTTCTGGGAAGGGGGGGGGGGGGGGATAGCGGAACATGGGGAGGAGGGTAAGTGGGATTATGCACCATGTGTATTTTAATAACAAGTCGGGTTTGATAAATGTTTCTGGGAAGGGGGGGGGGGATAGGGGAGCAGGGGGGGGGGGTGAGGGTAAATGGGATTATGCACCATGTGTATTTTAATAACAAGTCGGGTTTGATATTTTCTTCTGGGAAGGGGGGGGGGGGGGGGGGATAGGGGAGCAGGGGGGGGGGGGTAAGTGGGATTATGCACCATGTGTATTTTAATAACAGTAAGTCGGGTTTGATAAATGTTTCGGGGGGAGGGGGGGCGGGGGAGGGAGGGGGGAGCAGGGGGGAAGGGTGGAGGGTAAGTGGGGTTATGCACCATGAGTATTTCAATAACAGCAGGTCAGGTTTGATCAATAGTTGGGGGGGGGGGGAGCAGGGGGGAGGGGGGAAGGTAAGTGGGGTTATGCACCATTGGTATTTTCAATAACAGTAAGTCGGGTTTGATAAAATGTTTCAAGGAAGAAAGAAAACAGGGTCAGAGGGGAAAATCTCCTACTAAATAAGGTTATGTGTAAAAAGCATAATTTTGTCAAAGCCTTTCAAGAGTTATTAAAAACAACAGTAACATCAATGACAACGCCTTCCTTTTCTAAATACCATAATTTTTGCTTGTTTGTTTATTTTTCAAGATTGACTGGCAAGCATAAACGGTCTGATTCAAGTTTTAACTTACTGAGTTGATTCTGAAGACCAATGACCGAATCAGACAATAGAATAACGTCGTCAGCAAATAGTAATGAACAATGTCTCTATAGCACCTGGAATAAGCTGCATTACCATGCTTACTTCTTCTTGACAAATCAATAGCCAGCTCATCAGTAAAAATGAGAGAAGTAAGGGGCTCAACAGGCAACCTTGTTTCACACCCCTAGGACATTCAAACTAATTTGAATAACAACACCTATCACATTTGCAGGCCAATACAGAGTCATAAACA
>JAMYXO010003635.1:0-19596 GCA_033310375.1 Conus canariensis | reverse complement strand
TGCCCACGTTTTTTATTTTTTTAAAAGTTAGTTCATATGACAATCTGTCTTTTAATGTTCCTTAAAAGGTATGGCGCATGCGTTTTTAACAATCAAAACCCAAGGGTTTGGGAAAATTTTTTTCCCCAAAATAAAAATAATTTAGTATTGGATATCTTTCAATCTGTTATCTTGAATATTCAGCTGCGCATCATATATTAAAAACAAATGTACATTAAGTGGTTTATCACTCTCTTTTTCTTTATCAATTTGAATGTTTATTACGTCTTTAACTGTTCTCCCACTCCCATGCAACTGATTATCCTCTGTTGACCTTAGGTCAATCCATAAACCGTATTTCGTTGTTAAATATTCATCAAGTCTAACACTGTGAAGGTGTAGATCTTTAGACGCAAGGTCTACTGTTGGACTTCTAGACCTCCCGCCTCCAAACAATTTTCTTATTTCATCAAAATGATGATAAGGTTTAAGCCACTACCGTAGACTTGGTTAGGACTACCCTCAATTGAACATTGTACTTTCGTTATTTAGGATTAATAAATTTTTCACTTTGTCTTTTGAATGGTTCTTCATCTTCACACAGCAATAAAATACCTTTAAGGGATCTTGCTGCGGCGCTAAAACTAAAGTTCCATATTGTGTCTGCCCTGCTTTTAGGATATTTAGTATGATGAATCACTCTTTCGTAATATATTGCTAATTTTGACTGATATTGTTGCTCAATCAGCCTTGCTAAGTTAGGGTTGCTAACAATGTCAAACTCTAACGAGATGTCGAAAATGCTGTACTTGGAATCAGTGTCTGTCGATCTAATGACACGTTTGTATTCATTAAAAGTTAGTTCATATGACAATCTGTCTTTTAATGCTCCTTGAAAGTATGGCGCATGCGCTTTTAACAACTCAAAATCCAAGGGTATGGAAAATCGATTTCCAAACGCATAACTTACAGCTTCATACTTGTTACCGTCTTTAGCATCTTCGGCGTCTATTCTGTGTTTTAGTGCTTCGTTATTTTCGATTCCTTGAAACGCAAGATCGGCCCTTTCATTCTCGGTTAGCCATAGATCACAATAGATTAAAAATATGTCTGCATTGTGTAAAGAAAATATTTCTTGCCCCTCAAGTTTTATAGAAATTTTCTTAACGATTGCCCGTCCCAGATTCTGTACAACTGTCCTGTTTACGTCTGTTGCTGAATCAAGTTCTATTTTGAAAGTAAGCCGTGCAGATCCTGGCACAATCACTTCATCTGCTCCTAGGTCTGGAAATTTGACAGTAAGAATCTGATCTGAATCAATAGTAGATGGATTATTTGGAACAATAATATTCTGTTTATTTCCCTTCACGCCAAAGGGCTCTTTCAGTCTTCTATGCGGGTCAAGAATCGAACCATATGCTTGTGACATTTTTTTTATAAAACAAAATAAAAAGTTAATTATTTAAAAACATGGCAGAAGAAGATTATGATGTTTTTGATCCTGGAGACGACATGAGTGAAATGACGCCTTTGACACATCCATTACAATCATTGCGGCGTGAATTAACAGAAAGTAAGGTCAAATCATTTTATCAAAGTTTAGGCCAAGAACCTCCCGAATTTATAGACCCTAATGATTTTGAAACAAAAGATGACCATTTGTTTGTGAAAAACGAGCAAGGACAACTTGTTCAGCTTACAACTAAACCAGACCCATCAAAGTTTTTAGCAAAGACTACAATTAGACAAAGGCTCAGTGTGAGCGATCAAAATCGCCTTGGCATTGCTAAACCGCGAAGATTAGACAGTGAGGCAGTTGCTAAACTTCAAAACACACTACAAGAACTCCCAACAGATAACCAAATACAAAACATACCCCTTAAAGATTTAAGCCCAACATCAGACGAAATAATAGAAACCAGTTTTTCAGAAGAAACAGTATTAAAAACTATGCACGATCCGCCGCTACCTATGAGAGAAATAACGGCCCTTGATCATGCTTTGAAAAGCATCAGAGGCGAATTAACAAACAATTTAGCAAAACTGGGTGAACTAGATGAGCATATAAAAAGAGAAAAAGAAAAACTAGTTGAGGCTGATGACCACAACTTAGGACCTGGTGTTAAAGAAAGAATAACACAAAGACTAAAAGATCTTGAACAAGAGAGATCAGCAAGACTAGAAGTGCTGTCTACTAACCGAGAACAATTACGAACTCAAGTGAGCAGAATAAGAGAAACTATCCAAAGAATTTTATATGAAGACACAACGTTAGCAGAACGAATAAGAACACTGTTTAGAGAGCAAGGTGTCACATTAGCGAGCGTTATAACAGCCTTAGGATTTGCAATAAGTACACTGGTGTTGGCTATTACAGGCGGCGGTGGTGGGGGAGCAGTGCCACCAGGCCCGTCGTCAGATAAATCATGGATAAAAAAACAACTCGATCACCTTGCAAACTTACTAAAAAAATTAGCCAGTAAGGCAATAGACTCTTTGCCTGGTATAATAGGAGGGATCGTTAGCTGGCTTTTGTCTGCCGCAAGTAAAGTAGTTGGCTTTATGGCTGAGCACTTATGGGCATTAGTTGTCTTAATAGTTGGGTTACTTTATAGTAAGATAAAGACCAAGTAATCCTAGGGCAGTTAATCCAAAACAAGTGCTGTCTTTTCATATTCATGGTCATCACGAACAAAGTCCGCGTCTTCAATGGCCTTTGGGCTTTGGGCCTTGGGGATTGGATGGGGTTTTGAGGGGGCCACGGGGATTGGGACTTCTTTTTTTATTGCTATTGCTGGCTTAGAATTTATGTCGTTTTTTCCGACCTTCTCTTCATTGCCAGCCACAAGGATTTCATTATTATAGTTTATTATTGTTCCTATCTGAAGTCTGAGGTCAGAAGGCAGCATGTATAAACCAGTGCCAACAGCAAAGTCTACTTTCGATCTTGCGTATTGCAAAACATTTTGGTACCTTTTAATACTTGAAGGCAAATCAATTGCAGAATTAATAGAATCCTCTAAATTTGCTAAATACTGTTTTTGGGCGTCAAAGCCAGTAGAAGGATCAATTATGTTTGATCTCGTTTGTGCTTGCGAACCTAGCAAACACCAAACATAAGTACGAATGGAGTCGTTTATTCGTTCTATTCCCGCTCTAGTTAGACCATTAGAAGTATCCAAAATAAATGTTGTCCATGCTGTTTTATGCTCTTGCTCTATGGACCCGAGGTGAACAGTTGTGCCTGAAGAGAAAGATGTGTAAGGAGGATTCCAATCATAGTTATACTTTCTATGCACGCCCCAATAATAAAGAGTGCCTAAACCATGATTAAGATCCAACTTTTGTCTAAAGTCTGTCTTTGGGTCAATATCAAATTCGTTACAGATCCTTTCAAAAGCCTTGTAATCTATTCTGTTGCTGAATGGATTAAACGTTTTGTCATTTGGTAATGGCGCTTGCAGTTCAGATAAAATACGTCTGAAGGCGTAATAAAAATGAAATCTATACACTGACCTCACCAAAGGATCAGGATGATTTAAATGATCAGCATACGACACTCCACACCCAGTTGATGCACAAAACACAGCAAAGTTTAACTGGTTCTGATAAAACTGCATCGGATGACTAAACCACACTTTCGGGATGTAGTCTTTTTTAATAGGAGGGTTAAGATATCTGTTTAATGGAGTACTAACCTTTACTTGAAAGGCGTCAGACTGAGTCACAGAAATGTCGAGGGTATCAGTTGTTATATCTTTAGGACTGTAGTGAGGCCCAACAGAATATTTTGCATTAGTATATTTGAATGCACTCATTTTTAAATTTGTTTTAAAAATGTTTGTAACAATAACAACTCAAGACAGTCCTTCGTTTTTAGAATATGCTATTGATAATAACTGCGGAACCCAAAGAGTCGCACTCCATGAAATATTCTACAAAGTCGTATGGTTTAATATAAGTCAATCCAAGAGGAATAATACGATTCGAAAACTTGACAGAAGAGGAGACGTAATTAGCCAGTTAACCATACCTGATGGTTATTACGGGTTTTGCTCGCTAAAAGAAGCAATGAGTAACTTCGACATTACTCTCAAACTTAACAATGCAAATCTAAAAACAATGTTGACATTCAAACCTGAAGGAGAAGAAGTCAATTACTTTTTTGGTGTAGAGCTAGCTGAAATGTTAGGCTTTAAACCCAATCAAGTCTATCATAGATTTATAGTTACACCAGACAAAACTACTTATGAGGGGGAAAATCCGCTCGATCTTGCATTACATTCATTACTCTATGTTCATTTAGACGAGCTGAGCACTGATGAAAACTTATATGATGGAAGGCCCTCAACTGTTTTAAGAGCTCTTCCATCAGGGAAAGCTGCATATTGCGATTATGAAATTATACGATTCCCTAATTTACAGTTTAAAAGATTAGCTTGTGGGAGGGTCAGATCATTTAATATAAAGATCACAGATAAAACAGGGAAAGTCGTGAAATGTGATAACCTGCACATTGTTTTAGAAATAAAATAATACGTTGTTTTGAAAAATGTCACGTGGACCAGACGATTCGGGGGTCACATTAGCGCCTGAGAGGTGTGTAACTTTAGAATTAAAAGACCTTGCAGACGTTGAGGACTTTGAACAAAACGGTGAGATAGGCACTTTGTATGGTTTTGAGTACACTAAAGATGGTTATTATAAGCGCAAAGAGGTTGACGACAACAAAAGGTTTCCTAAACTAGAACAACTACGCAATCTAGAAGCAAATAATACAGGTCAGTATGAATATAAAATAGTTCGAAAAACTGACAACAAATGGCACTTAGAACCATATTTAGAATGGGACATAAAATTTGAATTCTTAAGCCCATTTACATTTTTCGACCGCCAAAAAAGTTTCAGAAAAGCATTGAACTCTGGCCCTTTACATGTAAGTCTTATGCCAGAGGACAACAGTCGGAAAGAGATCGAAATAAAGCCGTTTGGGGACAAACAGTACATCCTCCACAGAAGAGAATCGGTTTTAAAGAAAGCTTCTACAAAATTACAGTTCATTCCACGCACAAAATTAGGAGACACGTTCACAATGATATTTAAAATTTCTGTCTTAAAAGATGAGGCAAGAAATGGAGCTGTGGGTGTCAGTGACAACCTTATGGAAGGAATTCTTATTAGCTGGCAAAACTTAGACGTTGACAAACTTAAAGTTACTGTCGTCGTTCTTTACAATGGCGAGGATATTAAGGTCATAACAACAAGCAACAAAATTGATATTAGTTTAAATAGAAACGATCTTACAGAACTGAACTGGATTAATCTTACACATTTGGGCCTTATAGGGTTTTATTATACTGAACAAGTTTTGACAGAGAGTATGATAAAAACAATAACTGGTGTAAATTAAATTCTGTTTTAAAACTATGGAGCAAACGACTTTGGTGTCAATGCCGATGTTAAACTTTATGATAAAAACCCCTCATTGTTCATTGATTTGTGGACAGACTGGTTGTGGAAAAACAATATTTGTCCTCGACCTATTACAAACAGTTTATCGTTATAATTTTGATCATATAGTAATTTTCTGCCCAACACTTAAATGGAACAAAGCATATCACGATAGAAGGTTTATATGGACGGATGATGAAATCTATTTAGTTGACCCTAGCAATAAACTGAGTGAGTGTTTAGAACATTTTTTTAAACTGTTTGAGGGAACGCAGACATTATTTATTATAGATGATTGTTCGGCAGAAAAGGATATAGTCAAAAAAAGAAACACTTTATCAAAACTAGCTTTCAGTGGAAGACATGCTGGGATAAGTGTGTGGATTTTATGTCAAAAATATAACTCAGTTTTAAAAGACTTTAGAGAACAATTAAAGACAGTGGTTTTATTTCACATGAAAGATAGAGACGCATTTGATGAATGTATGCGTGAAAATGATGTTATTGAAAACGATCAAGAAAAACGAAGGATTAAGCAAAAACTTAAGTCTCAAAAGTTTTCTAAATTAGTGTTAAAAACAGATAATCCTACACATTATGTATGTTTGTAAAGTGTTTACTATTAGAGAACTATAAAATAGGCATTCTGGGTAAGCCGGCGGAGCAACAGCGAAACCGGCTTTAGCCGGTTGGAGCTGGCGGAGGTGGGTGAGCCAGAATGCCTATTTTATAGTTCTCTGGGCTTCCTCCACAGCGACGTACACACCAAATCCACGGACTCCCATACCTACCTCCATCGCCAGTCCTGCCATCCACCCCATATACAGAGGAACACTCTCTACAGCCACTTCTTACGACTCAGACGCGTCTGTTCAGACACTGATGGTTTTAGTCGACGATCAGAAGACATGAAAACCTATTTTCTCCCCGATTCCTTACATAAAGCCCTTAAAAAGCCAGAAACACTCCCCGCAGCCAAAGCCTGAAATATAAGGAAAAACAAAACAGCAACAGACCACCTCTGATAGTTACGCATCACCCGAACAATCCACCCCTCCGCCTCTGGCTTCAAGAACTTCAACCTGTCCTCCATTCAAGTCCCCGTCTGCAGCAAGCGATTCCTGAAACCCCCCTTCTCGGAGTACGATGCTGTAGATCACTGGCAAATATTTTGATGCTTTCATCTCTGCCTACAAAGCTTTCGCAACAAGGTCACTGAGGAAGTATTTTTATTAGGCACAGACTGAGTTGTGAAAGCTCACACGTGGTGTACCTTCTCTACTGTGATGCATGCAACAACACACAGTATATAGGTCAGACACAAACTTCACTTCGGACACGTTACTACAAACACCGTTCAAATATCAACAAAAACACTGGCACACATGTCACCAAACATTTCAACCAGACAAATCACACCATTCACAACACGAAATGCATCGCAGTGGAGAGGGTACACTCCAGGACTGTGGGGGCCCTTCTGGGCAGGGAAAGATTTTGGATACGCAAGCCATGGACACTTTTCCCACTTGGACTGAATGCCGCTGAATGAACGGCGGTTCTGAGTGGGCGGGGGGTATCCGGGGGTGGGTTTTTTTTTTGTTTTGTTTTTGTACTCCCGGTTCTTACAGAACTAAACAGGGAGTACTTTACAATGGGAACGAAGAAAATAATGCTGTCTGTGTGTGTTTCTGTCTGTCCGTGGTCAAAATGTGTTCCACTCGCTCCAGACAAAACTACTGGGCCGATCTTTCTGAAAATTTGTAGGTATGTTTATTATGGGTTACGGATGATGCCCGATGTTTTAGTTTACCGTTTTATCCGTTACTAACAGCTATAACGGCCCATAACGGTCTTTTTTCTTTATGGAATATCTCAGAAAGTACTTGGCCGATTTTTCTGAAAATTTGTAGATATGTTCATTATGGGTCACGGATGATGCTCGATGTTTTGTTTTACCGTTATATCCGTTACTAACGGCTATACAGCCCATAACGGGTTTTTTAATAACATATCTCAGAAAGTACTTGGCCGATCTTTCTGAAAATGTGCAGGTATGTTCATTTTGGGTCATGGATGATGCCGATGTTTCATTTTACCGTTATATCCGTTACTGATGGCTATAACCGCCCGTAACGGTTTTCTTCTTTATGGAAAATCTTAGAAAGTACTTGGCCGATCTTTCTGAAAATTTGTAGGTATGTTCATTATGGGTAACAGATGATGGCCGATGTTTACCAGAATAGCCGTTACGAACGGCTACAACAGCCCAAAACGGTTTTTCCTCTTTATGGAATGTCTCACGCGTATTCAAGATAAACTGAGAGTACGTTTATATGCTTTGCATCTTTTTTTTCTTTTTTTTTTTTTTTTTGGGGGGGGGGGGGCATGTGGGTTGGTGGTAGGGTGTGTGTGTGGAGGGATGGAGGGGTGTGTGACTGGAAGAACTGGGCCCAGGTTGGGCGGCGGTGTCTTAATTTGGAAGTTGTTCTTTTGGGGGCTGATGGCGTTGTGTGTGTGTGTGTGTGTGTGTGTGTGTGTGTGTGTGTGTGTGTGTGTGTGTGTGTGTGTGTGTGTCGGGGGGGGGGGGGGGGGATCGTCCGTTTTATTGTTGTTTTTATTTTGTTTTTGTTTTTTTGTTGTTGTTTTTTTTTGGGGGGAATGTGAGTTGGGGGTAGGGGGTGTGGGTGGAGGGGTGTGTGACCGGAAGAACTGGGCCCAGGTTGGGCGGCGGTGTCTAAATTTGGAAGCTGTTCTTTTGGGGGATGATGGCGTTGTGTGTGTGTGGGGGGGGGGGGGGGGGGGCTGTTCTTTGGGACGCGGTCACTATGCGCTTATGTACGCACCCATAGTTGCACACGCATCGCCATCGTCATCACGGTTTCTATAATTACATTTACAGCCTCTACGAGTTCTACTACTACTACTACTACTGCTACTACTACTACTACAACTACTACTACTGCTAATGCTACTACTACTCCACTACTACTACTGCTGCTACTACTACTACGGCCACCACTATCATTACTTCGTCTACTACTACTATTGCTCCTCTGCAGCTACTGCTGGATTACTACTGCCACTTCTACTACTGCTACTGCGAATACCATCACTACTATTATTACTACCACCAACACTACATACAACACTCCACAACACAGAAGCACATTCACACCCATTCAAACACTTGCAGCCACCTTCGTTTCTCTCCCCCCCCCCCCCCCCCCCACTCCCCCTGCCCTGCCCCTCCCTCTTCCCCGCCCTCCCCCTTCCCTCCCTGCCGCTTTCGCGTACGTATTCATTCATTCAATTACTCGTGTATTTACTCGTGTATTTCACATATTCAGTGTATGCACATGCCTGTGAGTGTTTGTTCGATTCGGTAGACTGTTTTCCATGCTTTTCACTTTCCTCTTTCTTCTTTCTTGTTTAAGTGAGTGATTATCAGAATTATTTGTAATACCTGTGTGAACTGAGACAATTGAAGTCCCCTGAGGAAGGGGTCGCACATGATATTTAAAAAGTTAAAAACAATGGCCAGGTTAAGGCCTAGGTAACCATAAAATATCTGGGGAAGTTGAAATAGAAAAATCAGTCAATATGCAGATCTCAAGACTGTCGTATCAATTTGATTTTTAAATGAGATTGCATTTGTGGCAATCTTGATGGCACCCGGCACTGAGTTCCACAGCCTTACAGAACTAGGATAAAATGAATGTAAATGGCTATCAATATTTGATGCAGGTATGGCATAAGATTGACCGCCACTCCTGGTGCTACTTTTATTCAATACTAGTTGTTCCATTGGGATATCAATTAGTTTATCTCTGCCTTTGAAGAAGGTATTAAGTTTAATAAAAAATAAAAAATAAAAAAAAGCTCTTCTCTCTTCTAAGGGTTTCCATTCTAATTTCCTCATGCTCTTCCTAGTATTCCCTTTCTCTCTGATGTGGTTCCCTGTTACGAACCGTGCTGCTCTCTTCTGAATCTTTTCGAGGTTATCAATGTCCTTTAGATTGTAAGGATCCCAGACTGAGCAACCATATTCCAGTACTAGTCTAACCAGTGTTTTGTAGCAGTCGTCCTTAACCTTTTGGGGGCAGTCGTTGATATCCCTGTATAAGAAAGCTAAGATGTGGTTTGCTTTCTTACATACTAAATTGTAATGTTCTTTCCATTTGAGACGACTATCTATAATCACGCCTAAATATTTTGCAGCATTGGTTTCTTTAAGAATAGTATTGTGAATAGAATATTCTGATCTAGTTTGTGAGCGTTTATTACATATACGCAATACTTGGCACTTCTGGGGATGAAATTCCATTTTCCAAGTTCTTTCCCACTCTTGTAAAGCGTTTAGATCTTCTTGTAGAATGCGTGTATCATTCTTGCTTCTGATTGTTCTATATACTAAGCTGTCATCTGCAAAAAGCCTTATAGTAGTTCCAGGAAAGAGATTTCTACTTATGTCATTTATATAAATTTAAAAAAAAAAAAAAAAAAAACAAGGGCCCCAGAACAGTTCCCTGTGGTACACCTGAGAAGACTGGTTTACAATGGGATGACGACCCTTCCACAATAACTTTCTGCATTCTCCCAACGAGGAATGATCTAGACCATTTTAGCAAAGAACTGCCAATGCCGATGTGTTCTGATTTAAGTAACAGGCCCTCATGATCAACCTTATCAAAGGCTTTAGAAAAGTCTAATAAAATTGCATCTATTTGCTGTCTGTTGTTAAGACAGTTATTAAAATCATTGAGAGTTGTTATAAGTTGAGTCTCACAACTCCTTCGCTGTCTAAAACCATGCTGGGCGTTATTTAAGAAGTCACATTTGTCAAGATGGTCCATTATGCTGCTATATATTATGTGTTCAAGTAATTTTGCTGACATGGATGCAAGAGATACAGGTCCATAGTTCTCTGCTTTTGTTTTGTCACCCTTTTTGAATAAAGGGACAATGCTAGCATCTCACCACTCATCAGGTATTACTCCCTGGTCCAGTGAAGCTTGGAAAAGTAGTTGGTATACCTCAGTCAATTCATTGGCACATAATTTTAAGAGCTTGCCAGGAATGCCATCAGGACCAGTAGCTTTGTTTTCATTGATGTTGGTCAGTAACTAAATACTCCTGCTTTGCTTACTTTGATGTTTTACATTTCGAGGAGCTTATCATCATCCTTTAGTCTAACATTAATTAGAGGCTTGGGAATTGAGAAAACCGAACAAAACTGATTGTTTAGTAAATTTGCTTTCCCTTCAGGGTCCTGTATTAGGTTATTCTGATTATTTCTCAGGTCTGGAATCCCAATATTGTCCTGTCTCTTATTCCTTATGTAAGACCATAATTTCTTGTTTTGATGATCACCTTCTGAAATCATCGAATTAACATAATTGGAGTGAGCAAGCCTACATTCATGTGTGTGTGTGTGTGTGTGTGTGTGTGTGTGTGTGTGTGTGTGTGTGTGTGTGTGTGTTGTTCAACATATCTTATTACACACACACACACACATATCTTATTACACACACACACACACACACACACACACACACACACACACGATTGTGTGTGTGTGTGTGTGTGTGTGTGTGTGTGTGTGTGTGTGTGTGTGTGTGTGTGTGTGTGTGTGTGTGTGCGTGCGTGCTGGCAAGTAATTCTCTCATGTGTGCGTGTTAAAAGCTCTATACAAAACGTCCTCACAAAGCTGTCACGCGGCGGTACCAGCTCACTGGTCTCCGCTCTCGCAGTCTCACTCACGTTCCATGTTTATGGTCCGAAACGAGCTGCGTAATCCAGCACTGCTGATCATCTGTCTGCCTCATGCAGACGACCCTGGGAACACAGGCTGAGGTCAAACAGCAAGAAGGCTCACTGTCAGGCATAGAAAGACAGGTGGCCTGATGGACCGACACACACACACACACACACACACACACACACACACACACACACACACACACACACACTGACTGACTGACTGACTGAAACCATTTACTGTCAGATTAACATAGTGTTGTACTGACAACACACACACACACACACACACACACACACACACACACACACACACACACACACACAGAGTTTCACATATTTTACTGTCAATAGCTCGCAGAGAGGAGAGAGAGAGAGAGAGAGAGAGAGAGAGAGAGAGAGAGTTTCACATATTTCACTGTCAATACTTCGAAGAAATACACATGATATGACAAACACAGTGAGAAGTTCAAATAACAGAATCAACGAAAACCATACAATAGTCATTCCGGTTATACTGACCATCCAAACTCTGATACAGTAATACCATCTTAATTATTTCTTCATATTGAGACTATTTGAGGTCCATCAACTGCCCTGAAAGCATTTGTCAACCACTGCGTCTTCAGTTTTTTTTTAATTTTCAATGACTCGGTGACACTGTTTCCGATTAAACTCTTATAATGTTGACTGCTTTTAACCCAATTGTCTTCATTTTATACGCGTGTGCGTGTTGTTTTCTTTCTCTCTTTTTTTTTCTTTAATTTTCTTTTTTCCTTCTCACATGCGTTTTAGTCAGTCGGCATGGCCCAGTAATGGAGTTCCAGTTATCCATGTGTGTGTGTGTGTGTGTGTGTGTGTGTGAGTGTGTGTGTGTGTGTGTGTGTGTGTGTGTGTGTGTGTGTGTGTGTATGCGTGCGTGCGCGCGCGTGCACGAGTGTGTGAATGTGTTTGTGTATGTGAGAGAGAGAGAGAGAGAGAGAGAGAGAGAGAGAGAGAGAGAGAGAGGTGCGTGTGGCCTGATACGGAGTTCCAGTTATTCGTGAATGTATGTGTGCGCGCGAGCCTCTGTGTGTGTGTGTGTGTGTGTGTGTGTGTGTGTGTGTGTGTGTGTGTGAATGTGTTTGTGTGTGTGTGTGCGTCGACGCTCCTGAATTTGTGTGTACGAGTATATGCATCCATTGTGAACTTAAAACTGGTATTTCCTATCAATTATAAGCACGAGCGTTATCACATTTAGCGGAACGATCACTATCGTCAAAACCTGTCCGCCCATCCGGTGCGTGAAGAGATCACCGAACCGTAACAACCGTAAATCTGCAATCAACATATTCAGCCTTTTTTTGTTCAATGTCACACAGTTGCGAGTCTCTACGACCACTTGATGATTTTGTTTCTCTAGATACACATTTTGTTGTTGGGCAATGTTTAATTCTTAGTGCATCCAGTTTTAATCGATAAATTGTTGAAACGAAATATCTGCATTAATACATATGAATTTGTAAGCGTTGGGTTCTTTAGATATATTCAGTACACACAAAAAAAAAACCCTGACAAAATTAGGTTTTTTCATTGAAAATAGGATTTTTCTGACTACTTGTGAAACATTCTTAAGCCGTTTGGTTTGATCTTTGATGGCTTTCTTGGAGAGAGGAGAGAGAGAGAGGAGAGAGAGAGAGAGAGAGAGAGAGACAGGCACTATCCGGTGTCTGTTTATATATACCTAAAATTACACCTTGCATAGATTAGAATTTCAAACCGGCCATAGAAAATTGTACGCATAAACTGGTATATGAAATGATAAGCGATGAGTTATTAGATAGATAGGTGGATAGACAGCAAAGAATACAGGGATAGATAGACAAACAGGTAGATAGATAGAGAGAGATAGAGATCGATAGGGGGATAGACAGCGAGGGATACAGAGACATATAGACAGACAGACAGATAAGTGGAGAGAGAGCGAGGGATACAGGGACAGACAGACACACAGACAGATAGATCGATAGGTGGATAGACAGCGAGGGATACAAGGATAGATAGACAGACAGATAGATAGATGGATGGATGGATGGTATGTGGAAGGGAGGAGGGAGGGGGGGACAGACAGATAGATAGAAGAGAACTATAAAATGTGTGTTCTGGCTCACCCGGCTCCGCTGTTGCTCCGCCGGCTTACCCAGAACACACATTTTATAGTTCTCTTATAGTAAACACTTTACAAACATACATAATGTGTAGGATTATCTGTTTTTAATACTAATTTAGAAAACTTTTGAGACTTCAGTTTTTGCTTAATCCTTCGTTTTTCTTGATCGTCTTCAATAACATCATTTTCTTTCATACATTCATCAAATGCGTCTCTGTCTTTCATGTGAAATAAAACCACTGTCTTTAATTGCTCTCTAAAGTCTTTTAAAACTGAATTATATTTTTGACATAAAATCCACACACTTATCCCAGCATGTCTTCCACTGAAAGCCAGTTTCGGCCGAACAGTCATCTATAATAAATAGTGTCTGCGTTCCCCCAAACAGTCTGTACTACCAGTCGGTTGACTGTCAGCTTTTTTGCAAGACCAAGACAACACAATTATAACGACGCAGTAAGTCAGCAGGCCGAGCGTCCTGTTTACAAACTGTGTGTCTCCCTATGTTCTGACCTAAAAATCAATAAAACACGCCTCGCGCGCCTACTGCGTTTCTTCTCTCACCGGGCTTGCGGCGCGGGCGTGCGCTAACACGTTCTTTGCTATAGCGTGAGCTGCCTCTTTCTCTGTTCTTCATTGCGCTTAACTAGTAGTTGCAGGCCAGCCGACAACGCAGCGCCCAGGCACATCCTGTTCAGTCACAAAGCAAGTGGCTGACATATCAAATGACAAGTGGTCCTACCAGTTCCACTTTTCACCCCAAGTCCTTAATTAAGTCACCCCAAGACCTTAAGTCACCCCAAGTCCTTAAGTCACCCCAAGTCCTTAAGTCACCCCAAGTTCTTAATTAAGTCACCCCAAGTCCTTAAGTCACCCCAAGTCCTTAAGTCACCCCAAGTCCTTAATTAAGTCATCCCAAGTTCTTAATCTAGTTCTTAATCTAGTTCTTAATCAAGTTACCTTAAGTTTTTAATCAAGTTACCTCAAGTTCTTAACTTAAGTTACTTTAAGTTTTTACTTAAGTCATCCTCTAAGTACAACCAAGTTCTTATTCAAGTCAATTTATAATTATTTATAAATATTATTGCATATCAAATGGATCAAAATGAGATTTTGTTGTTGGCAGTTCTGGTATTCTTTTTTGTTCAGATTTTGTATTTAGTGGCTGTGATTTTTTGGGCTGCTTTGGTTTTTGCTGTCTTTCTTTATATGTTTTATAAACGTAATAACCACCCCCACCAACAGCAATGACGCCAAAAATGCCAACTCTTTTAATCCAAATAATCCATGATGATGTTGCGGGAACAATTTGTTCTTGTTGTGGCTCTGGCACAACTGGTGTTTTTTCATTATGAGTTATATGTTGTAACTCTAATTTTCTTTTTTTGTTCCACTCTGCTAATTTTTTCCCTGCTTCAACGCGCCCAGGATTCTTTTCACGGGTCACTTTCTCCATCAACGTTTTCTGCTCGGTCATTTTTAAGAGAAATAAAATCTATATGATTAAACGTAATTAACCCCATAATTACTGGCGACAATAATGTTCCAAATCTGTAATATAGATCACATCCTAGAGACTCTAATGATTTTGTTAAAACTGGATCCTGCGTTAAATCATACATAAAATCTTGTTCAGAATCAATGGGCGCAAATCTACTAACGAGTTTAGTGTACAAACTAAGAACAGTTTGTCCGACACTTTTGACCATTCTTGACCCCAGTTGCGCTTCATACCTGTTGTGATACTTTACAATGTCTTGTGGCGACATCTGTTGAATCTGTTCTATGCTGAATTCATTTCCGAGGTACTGTTTTGTTTTTCCACATGCTGCTAAAGAATACAGCCTTTCCTTTTGGCGCATAATAGCTTGGTCATCAACTTGATTATTTGTAATCATAAGTTCAGGAAGTAAATCATCGCAGTTCATGTTTTATTAATAATAAATATTATTTTATTTTTAAAAAATGAGCACCGAAAAAACTGTTGCCAACCTCGTATACCATTCTGCTGTTATTGGAGGTCTAAGTGTAGGATACACAATGCTTGGTAAAAGCTTGTTAAGAATAAAACCAGCAGATCTTGGCAAGCTAGATTTTGAAGACTCAGCAAAGTTGATTGCTGTCATTACAGCTTCATTTGCTACGAAAGATTTTCTAGTTAAGCAAGGAATAATTCCAGAAAATATAAATATGTAAAAAAAATACATTTATAAAAATGGCTTCACTCGTAATGATGATTGGTGGCGCTGTGGTTAATGCGCTTGCTTTCAGCGGAAGTAATTACGCGTTTAGTAAACTACAAAATAACGATGAGAGAAAAAGACATAACAGAGCTATGGAGCAACTAGCCGCTGCACAAGACACCTATGAAAAGCAAAGAATGGAGCAGTTAGATTTTATTAACGACAGACTTAAACAACAGGGACATGCAGCTTACACATTTAAAGATGTTGACCAGGCAATAAAAGAATATTTTCTAGTAACAGGCCAACAAGTTGAAACATTGCCCCCACCAAAATTCAGCGATTACTATCAACCATCAGAAAAACAAAAGATGCAAGAAATATTGTTTATTGTCTTTGGTATGACCGCTGTGTATTTTGTTGCACAAAGTATTGGCTGAATAAAAATGTACAAAATCTATTATTCTCCTAAAGGATACTGGAAGGGAATAACAGCAATTAAAAAGGTTAGCCAAGCAGCGGGAGTCAGTGAACAAACAGCAAAAGAATGGTTATCTAAACAAGCGATTTGGCAAATTTATCTACCAGCGCCTAAAAAACTACAGAGACCACACTTTGTGAATATAACACCAAACGACACCCATCAAATGGATCTTCTATATTTACCCCATGATACGATTAGACGAAAAAGATTTAAGTACGCACTTACAGTCATTGATATAGCTTCAAGATACAAAGATGCGGAACCATTAACACAAAAGAGTGCTTCTGCTGTTGCTGTCGCTATACAACTGATATATCAACAAGGACCCTTAACTTATCCTCGCATGATTCAAGTCGATGACGGAAAAGAATTTAAAGGTCAAGTGAATCAATTATTGTTAAAACATAGAGTTACCATTAAAAGAGGCATTCCGGGTGTTCACAGATCACAGGCTTTGGTTGAAAACTTTAACAAACAGTTATCTGAAAGACTTTTCTCCTACCAGTATCACAGAGAGCTGATTGACAATTCTCGCAACACAGAATGGGTAAAAAGACTGCCCTTAGTTTTGCGCGCAATGAATAATGAAGAATTTAAAGGGCTAAAACCAGTACAAGCAATCAAAACCAAACGAATAAATGTTGTTGAAGGAGACTCCAGTTCATCCAGCAAACTATTGCCATTTGGTTTGAAAGTGAGATACCTTTATTCGCCGGGAGAAGCGGAAGGGGACACTCGCATCAGGGCAACAGATCCAGTTTGGAGTGTTGATCCATATGAGATAAAAAAAATTGTGAAAATGAATCCGCCCGTGTATTATTTACGAGAAACTGACACAACAAAACGACCAGCCCCCCGAAGATCTTTTGTGAAGGAAGAACTGCAGATAATCCCGCCAGACACAGTTCCAGTCGCTTAGTTAATTTAGGCAAATACATTTGAGTTTAAAATGGAAGCTCAAAAAAAATTATTTGCGTATAGATTTATTATTAAAACAATGATAAAGAATAAACTACCCATTGATCCTAATATTTATGAAAAAATCAAAAATCTTGAAACAACAACCACAAATAATCCAGCTATACTGGATAAAGAAATTACTGAGTATCTAATTGCGCTTGACCAAATGTCCTCCAGTGCCCAATTGCATATGAATACTCTGGTTTAACAAATACTCTTTTTGTGTTAGTGCGGTCAAGAGACCGTTTTGTTACAACTGTTGTGTTAATCTCATGCAGATTAGATCGCAGCTTGTAATTGTCATGATGAAAAGTTTTTTTATTGAACAATGCTTCTTTGTAGTTGTCATGTAATATGTTTGACTGCACAACACTGCGAGATATTCCCTTTGCTTTTTTAATAGTGCCTGTTTGACAAGCAAGACTGTACATTTTCGACCTTAAACCAATAAACTCCTTGATCACACCTCCAGATAATTCATCCTTCATCTTACCTAAAACCTTCTTATTAATAACTGAATGCAAAGGTGAATCTTTAGGGTAATCAGATGTGTCGTACCATCCGGCATGCTCTTTTGCTACTTCTAATTCCATGTCTTTGTAAAAATCTTCAGTAGGGATGTCGATTACAAAGGAATCTGTATCTGTGTACAGAACTCTGGACTCTGGATACAAGGGTTTAAAGTAGTCGTAAAGAAATTCTAACATCAAAAGCTTCGACAGCTCTAAAACAGTAAACCCAATAAAAACAGGTTTGTCCAATTTGACTTTCTTTTTTTTTCATCATTATACCAAAAAGCTGATCATGAAATCTTCTGAAGTCTTGATAATTTGGTTTTGACACCAGCTTAATTGCATCGTTTTCTCTGGTAACCAATCTGACATCTTTGCGCTTGTGCGGATTTTCCATAGTCTTTCCAAAACAGCTGTTGTTCATCAACTTGAAAAAGTCTTTTTCTGAAGCATCTGCGGATTTAGTTCTGAGATCAGTATTCTTCATGATGTATGGTTTCATGAACTGATCTTGATCAAATGCAATTATACGATGAACTGCTGTTAACTTTAAACCATGTCTTAAATAAAATTGGAGAAGTCTGTAATGACAGACATAATTTTTTTTGTCACGAAGATTAGGCACAAGTTTTGGCGGTTCTGTCATTGACACCTTTAGGGTTTCTGCCGCTAATGGATAGTCATTATGGTAATCATGAAGTTCATGAGGATATTCTAAATCAACTTCTAGAATAAAGCCCCGTTGTTGATCAGCTTCTAGAGTATGCAGCCATTTTAAAAACTTTTGAATGTCTTTTACACCTCCTGTGTACATTTTAAAGTTACGTAATGGAAGTGATTGACTCATAGCCCAACCATACAGATTGTTTGCATCTAAATACATAGGATAGTTAGAAGTTTTACTTGGGTCATAGTTGTCTAGGTATTTGTTGTTTGCTTTACAGTAATGGTGAGACGCCATACTAATTCCTCCACGCAATCCGTTTTCAATCATCTGAAGCATTGGTAGGTCAGTTAATAAATCAATTTGTACACCAGTAAATTTTAAGAAAGCATCCCAACTCATCCCAGGCGCAGAAATATAATGCGCAGGATCTAGACTATAATGTTTCATGCAGGTCTTTCTGTAATTTTCAAAGATATCCGCCAACAAACAGGTATCCGCCATTAAATAGGAGTCATGGTAATCTCCCATTGTTTTAGAGTCTAATTTTTGCCACGCTTCTTGAGCATAAGAATAATCAGAATCACTGATGTACTTTCCTCTAAGACTAGAAAAGAACGCACCTTTAGGCGGAAGGGCTGGCTCTTCAAACCTTTCCCAGCTGTTCATGTACTCATAAGGGTAAACGCCCTTTCTAACGAGCGTTGGGTCAAAATATTCTTCCGTTATTGGGCAGGACTTTAAGGACATAGCCAGTGACTCTAATGAACCCATCAGGTGTTGCATAGAGTCGTAGAAAGATAAATTATTTAAAGTGAAACACATGTACTTTTCTGATGACTGCGCAATGCATGACACCCTGAAATCGCTAGTTACTGCTTGCAATATAAGATGAGAATCATAACCTCGCAAGTTATGAAAGAATATAGGAAGTCTCCAAGTCCTAGGATCAAACTTTAGTTGAAGATTGCAATTGTTATGTGCTGCTCCTCTGAATTCTCCGCTAATGTGATCATGATCTCTTACTGTTGGGTTTTCTTTACTTGTTAGCTCTAAACCACAAATCCAACAGTGAGTGGCTGAGTCATAGCGATCTTGGTCTTCTGGGGTCATCCTAAGATCGGATAGGTCTAGATTATTAGAACAGACATTACGAACTTCTTGCATGCGTTTTAAGAAATGTTTTGCTGCATGTGGTCCTCTGTATAATTCTGGCTTTGAATGTTCACCATCTGACCTAACAACAATAAAAGCATATGAACAAATCTGGTGGTTATTCATTAAGACTGTTTTTGGTAAATGTTTTGGAGCTGGTCCTTCATAAGGAACAATAAGCGACTCGAAGTCTGCGTAAACAACGTATGGAGACCTCTGGAGTTTTTTGTAATTCTTAAAACTAACCTTACTGCCTTCTCTTGGCATAATTAGTTCTGTATTGCAGTCAACTGGACTAA
>JAMYXO010003634.1:17500-19599 GCA_033310375.1 Conus canariensis | reverse complement strand
TGCAGTTGGTATACTTTGCAACTACATTAATTCACAGAAGTCCAAACATCAGATCAAATACTACAAATCCAACCTTATTTTGTTCCTATCTTATAATAGTGGCGGCGCCACATGTCTTGTTTCGCATTTCATCTTACTTAGTGCAGGTCCCATTCAAAATATGGCTTCGGAGTGCACTGGTAGTTACTAATGTTTGTTTGGTTGTACGGTTGATTGATTTTTCTCGTTCTGATAGCTCTTGTGTGAGTACTATTTGTCTCATAAGTAAGCCACATTTGATTTTAAGATGAACATCGGGGATTTATTTTTCAACGGTGTAATTTCAATTTCGATGACCCTTTAATTGACAAACACTCTCAACATATGTTGTCTTTATGTGCGTGCGTGCGTGCGTGCGTGTGTGGTGTGTGTGTGTGTGTGTGTGTGTGTGTGTGTGTGTGTGTGTGTGGTGCGTGCGTGCGTGCGTGCGTGCGTGTGCGTGCGTGGTGTGCGTGCGTGCGTGCGTGCGTGCGTGCGTGCGTGTGTGTGTGTGTTGTGTGTGTGTGTGTGTGCGCGTGTGTGTGTGTGTGTGTGCGTGTGTGTGTGTGTGTGTGTGTGTGTGTGTGTGTGTGTGTGTGTGTGTGTGTGTGTGTGTGTGTCTGCACGAGTAGCACTGAAGAGGCTCCAAGTACTTGCAGAGCAAGTTTATCCTGAATCACAGCGCGGTTTCCGTGCCAACAGATCCACTATAGATATGATCTTCTCCTTTAAACAACTTCAGGAGAAATGTAGGGAGCAAAGGCAGCCACTCTTCATTGCCTTCATAGATCTCACAAAGGCTTTCGATCTGGTCAGCAGAGATGGCCTCGTCAAGATCCTCCCCAAGATTGGATGTCCACCCAAACTTCTCAGCATCATCAGATCCTTCCACGAAGACATGAAAGGCACTCGTCTTTGACGGCTCAACATCAGCTGCCTTCAACATACGGAGCGGAGTGAAACAGGGTTTAGAATCTTCTTTGCTGTGATGCTGAAACACGCATTTGGTCCTGCAGCTGAAGGTATCTACCTCCGAACCAGGACAGACGGAAAGCTCTTCAACCTCTCCAGACTGAGAGCCAAGACTAAAGTCAAGCTGAGGTGCCTGCGTGACTTCCTCTTTGCAGACGACGCAGCAGTAACCACCCACTCAGCCGAGGACCTACAGCAGCTCATGACTTGCTTCAGCGATGCCTGCCAAGACTTCGGGCTTACCATTAGCTTGACGAAAACACAGGTCATGGGACAGGATGTTGACTCTCCCCCAGTCATCAGCATCAATGACCATGAACTGGATGTCGTCCATGACTTTGTTTATCTGGGCTCAACTATCTCAGACACCCTTTCACTTGACGCAGAGCTCAACAGGCGAATCGGCAAGGCAGCTACCACCATGACCAGACTGGCACAGAAAGCATGGAACAATAGCAAGCTGACCGAGCACACAAAGATCCAGATCTACAGAGCCTGCGTCGTGAGCACCCTCCTGTATGGCAGCGAGTCGTGGACTTTGCGTGCCCGACAAGAGCGAAAGCTCAATGCTTTTCATATGCGTAGCCTCCGACGCATTCTGAACATTACCTGGCAGGACAAGGTCCCAAACAACACTGTCCTGGAAAGTACCGGATGCACCAGCATGTACACGCTGCTGAAACAGAGACGTATGCGCTGGCTCGGCCATGTCGTGCGCATGGATGACGGACGGATCCCTAAAGACCTCCTCTATGGAGAACTTGTGCAGGGAAAACGTCCCACAGGCAGACCACAGTTGCGATTCAAAGACGTGTGCAAGAGGGACCTAAAAGCCTTGAACATCGACCAGAACAACTGGGAAGCAACAGCCCTCGAACGGTCAGCCTGGAGACAGACTGTGCAGACAGGTCTCTCCAAGTTCGAAGAGACACTCGCTCAGCAGCACGGGGAAAAGAGAATGAGAAGAAAGGCTGCAGCCCAGGCAGACAGACCAGCGTCAGACTTCATCTGTGCCCTCTGCCACAGGGACTGTCATTCCCGCGTCGGACTGGCCAGCCACACCCGTTGCTGTACCAGAACAGACACCTAGAGCGCAACTCCATAGTCTT
>JAMYXO010003634.1:7500-10000 GCA_033310375.1 Conus canariensis | reverse complement strand
ACACCGTCTAAACATGTAAATTATTCCATTAAATTGCCCATCCCCTCTCCCACTCTATCTACCATCCCTATTCACCTCCCCCCTACCTACCATCCTCTTCCACCCCTTTCTCTTTCTCTCTCTGTGGGATTTTGTTTATTTATTTTTTAGTACCTTCTATTTGACAACCAACCATGCCATTACTACGTTTATGAATAGTCTCCTCGTCATTGTAGAATTACATTACAGTGTTGCTATGGTGAATTGTCAGTATGAATGATCTATGTTGATATAACATATGCATGACAAGGATGGATTGTAAGACTAGGTCCTGGTCTAAAAATTATATCCCTCTGTGTGTGTGTGTGTGTGTGTGTGTGTGTGTGTGTGTGTGTGTGTGGTGTGTGTGTGTGTGTTTTCATGCGTGTATGTTCATGCGTGCATGTGTGTGCGTTCACATGTGTGCATTCGTGCATGCATACGTGCGTGCGAGCATGCCTCTGTGTGTGTGCGTGCGTGCGTGCGTGCGCGCGCGCGCGTGTGTGTGTGTGTGTGTATGTGTGTGTGTGTGTGTGTGTGTATGTGTGTGTTTGTGTGTGTGTATGTGTGTGTGTGTGTGTGTGTGTGTGTGTGTGTGTGTGTGTGTGTGCGCGCGCGCGTGTGCGGTCGTGCATGCGTGCTCTGTGTGTAGTAGTAGTAGTACTTTAATTTAACGTCTCTTCACCCTCAAGTGACATTAGACCAAAAAAAAAAAGCATGTGAGAGATTCTTTAAAGTGTTGAGTGTTTTTTGAGTAAATGTAACATAAATGCCATACTTAAGTTTTGGATTCTAGAAACACAAATAATCTCAACATTACCAACAACTATCAAAAAATATACCACCAGAACTAGAATGCAAAGTTTCTGAAAACAACTTAAGAAGATCAAGGTCATTAACTATTTTCTGTAATGTTATTGGATTTCGATGGTTGAGCGCAGTGCCTCCATGTTTGAGCATTTGAGCTTTGATGGCAGGACAGTGCAGAAGCAGATGATTTGTAGAAATTTGACTCCCACAAACACAAATAATATCTTTATAAAATTCTGTTTTGAGAGCATATAGATGAATCTTAATCATCAAAGACGTAATTGACCTGGACTTGATTTGACTTAAACTCTTAATTATTATATCCGAATGCAGTGTATCACAAGCTTTTACACGATTATATGAATATTGTATATCTAAGGTCTTCAGCTTGTCAACAAAATTATTCTTTGCTAACTTGTCAAAGAATTTATAATATTCATGTGGATCTAGCTTAACATTAAGTTTAATTGTCCCTGCAGCATTGCGTGCTGCACACTTGGCTGCGTGATCTACCTGTTCATTAGAGAGAATTCCACAGTGAGATGGAATCCAATAAAAAGTAACAGTGATATCTTTGCTTACTAAGTTATGTATTAAGTGCTTGATTTCGTGTGTCATTTCAACCCGTGTCTTGGTATTTTGACCCTTGATAGCATATTATACTGATTTTGAATCCACACACAAAAAAATTGCATGCATTTAAAGGTAACCCTTTAATGTGATGTAACGCCATTAAAATGGCTATTAATTCAGCAGTGAAAATGGAATAATGTCTATCAATATTATAACGATTTAATGTTTTCAAGGAAGGAATAAAAAATGCTGATCCTGCGCTGCCATTTTCTATTACAGACCCGTCTGTGTAAATCTTGAGGTAGTCAGTACACTTGTTTTCAATGCTAATGTTTGTTAAATTTTTCAAGATATTTGGAGATTGATTTTTGTTTAATTTGTATCAGCCATATCAAAAGCAGGTTTAATATGCTCCCAGGGTGCTACTGGTGAAACAGGTGGCTTAGTGGCTATTTCTTTGTGTTTTAATTCTTTAGAATTGATTAAATCGGTGACATAAGTATTGCTTGATTGTAAAGAGTGTATTGTTTTAGCTCTTTTAGCAAAATCTTTCGCGGAGTCTAATCTAATTTCTTCCTTACAAAATGTATCAAAAGCAAAAGACTTTACTATGAATTTAGCGCAAGAATTTTCCCTGTTGTCATCCAGAGGAAGAACACCCGCTTCTTTATAGGATCCTCGATTGGAAGCATGTATTGGTACCCCAAGTGTCAGTTTAACAGCTTTGCAGTCTATGCTTTGAAGTTTGGATAATAGGTGCTTGGGGGCATTAAAGAAAACTTCTTGGGCATATATTAAACGAGATCGAACAAGTGAGTTTGCAAGACATAAAAGTGCTTTAGTATCTTGATCCCAACGTTGTTTACTTATAATTTTGAGAAAATTTAACGCTTTTCGTGTTTTATCAAGTATATGATTTATATGTTGATTCCAGGTAAGTTTTGATGACAGATAAACACCTAGCATCTTAACACTTTGCACAAACTTAAGGGCAATTCCATTAATGCTAAATATAGGCATATTTTCTGGGTTATAACCTGAGTTAAAAAGGACCATGTTTGTTTTTTCTAAAGATAGTGATAAACCATTTTCTTTCATA
>JAMYXO010003634.1:0-2500 GCA_033310375.1 Conus canariensis | reverse complement strand
CGTACTCAACGTCAGAAAGTGTGTAATGACCTTTATAGCACTCGAGCAAAAATGCGATGGTTGGATGAACATTTATTCCCTTGATATGTCCATCTGATATTTTATTTTTTATATTAGGGCGAGTGGTAGACTAAGAGGTAGAGTAGCGATTTTGCAGTGAGATTTGGTGTGTTTGATTCCTGCCATCACTTCTTGTCTGTACTGTGACACATGCTTGCATATATACATACATACATACATACATACATATATATATATATATATATATATATATATAATATATTCAGTTATAAACAAAGCTTGCTCTTATGTCTTAGATTGAAGAAATAGGTGGAGATAAGCATTCATATCTGCAGTGGTAGATCATTCTACCTAACTAACAGTATGTGCTTGAGTGGGTGAATGGGGAAAAATAAAATTAATGCTTCTCAAATGAGCCTTCAGCAAGCTTATAGTCTCCAAGGGGGAGACATTCTCCAATGGGGAGAAAACTCACTATCATATACCTGGTCAGATACCGATATTCCGAAACCTGATTGTTTCTCCTCAGTGACCGCAGAAAGTGGTAATTTGACTCCTCTGCCTTTTTGGTTTTAAGAAGAATGCTATACCCGAAAAAAGGCTGGTGTGCAATACTGTAGTATGTTTGCTGAGTTTTCAAAAAACCAACCAAAGGTGCCACCTAAGAAGCAAAACAAAATCATGAAAGAGCAAAACAAGCTACAATTTCTTGTGAAAAGTAGAAAATATAAAAGATAACCTACATACATACATATATGCATACATACATACATACATACATACATACATACATACATACATATATACATACATACATAATATACGTACATATGTACATACATACATATATAAATGCATACATACATACGTACATACATGTATTCCCAAATACATACATACATACATACATATATACATATTATACGTACGTACGTTCATGCAAACATATATAAATGCATACATACATGCGTACATACATGTATTTTTAAATACATACATACATACGTACCTATTATATACGCACATAACGTACGTACATACATACATACATAAATGCATACATGCATACATGTATTCCCAAATACATACATGCATGCATGCGTACATGCATACATACATACATACATGGTTATGTACATACATGCATGCGTACATGCATGCATGCATACATACATGTATACATACATGTATACATACATACATACATACATACATGCATACATACATACATACGTACGTACGTACGTACGTACGTAAATTCGTGCATACGTACATGCGAACATTCATAGGTCGATATATATTGAGCGAGAGAGAGAGAGAGAGAGAGAGAGAGAGAGAGAGAGAAAGAGAGAGAGAGAGAGAGAGAGAGAGAGGTGGGGGGGGGGTCTTAGAGCTTTACAATCCACGTTCACATTTACACAACAGGATGCCTACCAGGGTTTATCGACTGAACAGCTGCCTGCTGGCGCTAAATCATTCGTTTCCCGTTTCATTCAGTTAAGAATCATTCCCTCAGACTTTCATTCATTCCTTGGATCTTATAGGGGTTGTAAGATATGTGAATGCGTATCATTCATACCAACGGCCAAAATGGCCATCTTGTCCGAACGTTGACGATGAGATTTTAGTATGGGGTGCAGAATCGTATGCATGCGTGCGTTTCACACACGGAACCTCGGTTTATAGCTTCGTTCGAAGAACTTTGTCTGGAAACAGATTGAGAACCAGCATTAATTCTTAAGAAATATCCCCCTGTTCCAAAACGACCTGACGAGATTCGAACGAGCAATCCCAGGATCATCAGGATTACGAGTCCAGTGCTTTACCAACTGATCTATATCGGGGTTGACATTCAACACGTTATGTCACACTTTTGAGTTTTGAAAGTATGACGGTTTACGGAAGAAAGAACTTAACGGTATTTAAAAGCAGATTTGTTTAAAAGAATTGTGTCTGTTTGTTTCTTTACTTGTTTGTTTGTTTGGTTGGTTTTTTTTTTTTTTTTTTTAATCCATTTTGAGAGTGACTTTTAAGGAGACGCAGCCCTGATATAGCCAAAATCGGCGGCTGGGCGATTTAAAAATTCTCTGTCTGTCTGTCTGTCTTATCTCTGTTGTTTGTTTTGTCTGTTTTATCTGTCGTCTGTCTGTCTCTCTCTCTCCTTCCTCTCTCCTCCTTCTCCCCTTTCTCTCTGTCCCCTCTCTATCTCCACTCCTTTCCTTTCCACCCCCCCTCTTTTCTCTCTACTTATCTCTCTCCTTTCTACTTCTTTCCCCCCCCCAAACCCCCTTCTCTCCATCCCTCCCCCTGTTTTTTTTTCCTTCTCTCTTTCTCTCCCTGCTCTCTCTCACTGTCCCAACCTCTCTCCTTTGCTCTCCCTCTTCCCCCCTTACTTCTCCCTCTCTCCTTCTCTCTCCTCTCTCTGTCCCCCTCTCCTTTCCCTCCTTCCCTCCCCCTCTCACTCCCTCTCACTCTCTTC